>ML256947.1:454-42219 GCA_005239495.1 Nicotiana undulata
AGACTCGCTCGAACTTTCGAAACTCGAAATCAAACCCCAAAACTTATTTAATCAAATCTTAAGAACTTAAAATTCTAGAATTCATTTCAAAACATCGAACCGGCCTAAACTGCTCGGAATGACTTCAAACTTTGCAGATAAGTTATAAATGACACCACGGAACTATTCCCGGTCTCGGAATCTCATTCGGACCTCGGGAACATAACATCACTTTCCAAGTCGCATTTCAAATTCTTTAAAACCTCAAAACCTCATTTTGATCCGAAACCACTCAATTCACGCCCGTTTTACACCAAATTTTACAAATAAGACAAATAATATATAATAAACCTGTTCCGGGCTCCGGAACCATAATACGGACCCGGTAACACAGTTTTCACATAATTATTCATTTTCACAATCCTTTATTATTTTCAGAAAATAATTTCTTTTAAAAATTCATTTCTCGCGCATTCCGAGCATATGCCCTAGTCCCATATTTTCCTACGGACCCTCCGGGACCGTCAAATCACGGGTCCTGGTCCGTTTACCAGAAATGTTGACCAAAGTCAACTATATTCATTTATTAATTATCAAAACTCATTTTTATCAAATTTTCACATAATAGCTTCCCAGCTACACGCCCGGGCTGCGCACGCATATCGAGGTAAGGCTAACTGAGGCTCTCGGAGCCTTGGAACACAGATATAGCTTAAATTACGTAAGATGACCTTTTGGGTCATCACAGCACAGGAACTATGTGCTCTGTTAGTGCAGGAATCAAACGCGTCACTAACTCATCCAGGTTCGATGCTGATTGAGCACTCGAAGGTGGTATTGATGATGAAGCATCTGATCCAGAAGAGCCATGAAGATTCGGTCCATAGTAGCATTTTTCTTGAGATCCAAGACCATATACTCTTCTCTTTTTTTCCCTCCCGCGGCTTCGTAATACGCTTTCCATTTATCAATATCAGATTGAGTTTGTGTTTGTTCCTGTAATATTTCCTGATACCTTTCCTGTCAGAATGTTGAGCATTTAATTAACCAACAGAGAGGATACTTTTCATACTCTTTTTATATTGTAGTAAATAAGATTATACAATATTGGACTTACATGCACGATTCGAGCTTTCTCATCAAGAAAAGATTTTCCATCATGCCCATGTGTATGGACGTACAAATGTAACTCACTTGGTGTTGGGTCTCGACCCTTTTCAACAGCCTATACAAAAAAATTTATTTTTAAAAGCATCAAAATATTACTATAGAACCAGAAGTTTTGTCACATCTATAACTAAAAGCATAAAACAAGTGCCACAAGGTAACAATGACTCTATATAAATATCACAAAGTTTCAGTCGAAATCCATCTCATCCATTTTGTAAGATATCCAGGCAGTATATAATCTCATCAAAGGACACATTCATGTTAGCTTGTGACCGACAAAAGAACATCCATGTTCCTTACTTACTAGCTACCCCACCCATTCTTCTCTGCCCCCATTTGTTTTGGTTTTCTACATGCACAAAAAAGAAAGATGAAAGATAGACACAGAACACAACAAAGCTCAATTTTGTTATGCGACTTTTTGATGGTTTTCATCAATATTTCTTTTATCTTCTATACATCACAAGTAGAGTGATTTTAAGTGAAAACTCATGATACAGAGAGTGAACAACCAACAACCAATAAAAAAGAAATTTTTTCATTAGATTATCAAGTAGAAAGATTGTGCGATATTAGTGTTGTTGCTTGTAGATAGTACAATTGAAAAACTACAACGGCGATAAAACTAAACATCTTTGTGATAACCACAAAACAATGTCTCTTGCAGTTCCACGTTAGGATTTACATTAGCACAAGAACAACAAAGCATCCTCCTAAACAATTACACTAGTAACAGTGATTCAGAAACTCTGAGCACGTTCCCTGATAAGACAAATATAAAAGTGAATTGGAATTCTTGAAGCTAGAGTAATTTGATAGAAAAACAAATACGCAGTCTGAACCAAATGACATAGTAAAGATATATAGATAACAAGACACTATATCCATTCTCAAGACACAATAAGATGTGATGAAATGCATTTCTTAAGCAAAATCCTTGATATTAACAAGCTGCAAAAACATTAGGAAAATCAATCCTAGCCAGTATTCTTGGATGTGAGAGAAGATAATTAAAGTAAGGAAAGTTGTGGAAGGTGTTGGGGTTAACTATGCTAGACATGCAGCAAATGAAAACTTCCTCAATCAGAAGAAGGTATCATCTAATGTGCTTGACGAGACTGACACATAAGTATTTTCACGTTATCAGTTTCCATGTGAAAAAGAAGCCGTTTTTCAGAAATTTTATGACCATTATGTTGGCTCAGTGATTCCTTCTCTAACATCATCACATAGAAGAGAACTTCAACCTCAAATCCCTTTTCAAGTTCTGCTCCCCACGACAACAATATCTCTCAAAATACAGCTATCTAAGTTTGCTCAAACATAGGTTCAAAACTCAAAAATCTCAAAGTTAGACCTTTCAGTTCAGTTGTAGTTTCATTAACTACCAACAGATGCATTAAAATTCAGATGCATTTTTTCAATTGAATCTATCACCAAACTGTCCCTAACTCCAAGAAATTCAGCCCCTCGAGATATTGTTTTCCCAGTTCATATAGTGCAAAAACAGGTTGTGCAATCTGACTTTTCAGTCACCAAACCAACTTCAAACAATAGCTCAACAACAGATATGAGACTGGTTTTTTCATTGATTCACAAATCAATAAGAAGCTCGAATCAAAATCACTGATTCAATCCTTATAACTCAACAAAATCAAGACAAGGTTCAATTCAAACTTAGAAAATGAAGCGCAAATTCCAGAAAACAATAATAACTATATTGTTTGTAACTCAATCAAATCCCCTAAGCTTGTAATTCGTGACATATCTATATGAGTTCCAGAAAACAATAATAACCAGTATGATAAACATATCTATATGATTTCAATCAAATGAATCTTCCGAAGTTGCAATATACTTATAAGTCTCTTGCGATACTCCCCAATGGAGACAGAGCCGCATGTGTGAGTCCCGGTGGAGACTCCACTCCTACCGCCACGACGATTCTTTGCATTTATTTTTGACTTTTCAACACACTTGGGATCTTTCCAAAGTTGGTCCCAACTTTCCCACACTTCTTCTGGAACACCTTTTGGCCTAAATATTTTAGCTTTCATTTTGGAAATGAAATCTTTGTACCTGATTGATGCCTTATTCTCCCATTGGCTCCTCACTGCACTATCAATGGAAGAGTCCCAATAGAAATCCTTCTGAAATAATTTTATAAAGTAATAACATTAATATCTTATTTATAACAGTTAATACACTTCCTAAATTCATTATATAATGAGAAGTTATACCTTGAATTCTCCCCAATAAAAGTTTTTTATCTCGTCAGAAACACTTTTCCAATTGATTCCATTGGGATAAAATTCATGCTTGAAAGATTTAAATATTTTCGACGAGCTCCACTAGGTTCTAACTTGAAAAAAAATTGAAGACAATAGTTGAAGGGGTATCATAAATCAAAATTTCTATATAAAAAATAATAGTAAAAACATGGACTAACCCTGTAGGAGCAAGAGTAACAAGTGTCCATTGCCCGCGACTACTGGTGCACTCACCTTCGCCAATTGTGTTGCTTTGAGTAGATATGTCCTCACTTATTGGGTTGCTCTGATCAGGTGTATTAGGAGATGATTCAGAATGGATAGTGTCACGACCCAAAATCCCAACCCTCAGGCCGTGACTACGTCTAACGTTGAACCCGATAGACAAGCCAACGTATACAATTTCATTAACGTGCTAACATTAAAATACAGAATTAAGTAAAACATCTAATATTCCCTTTTCAAATGCGGAAGCAGATAAATTCTGAAAATAACTTAAAACACCAATAACACGATTCTTTCACCATATCCCAGCACCTGGTATATATATGAAATGTTTGCAATAATAAATGAAATGAATGGAACGGCATCACCCTTCGTGCTTTACTCTCTTCCTCACATTGCAATAAATAAATAATGAGTGATATGAATGAATGGCACGGCATCACCCTTCGTGCTTTACTCTCGTCCTCACACTGCGATAAATAATAATGAATGATATGAATGAATGGCACGGCATCACCCTTCGTGCTTTACTCTCTTCCTCTCCCAAGTAATATCAACAACAAATCACAAACTTGGCAAGGAAATCAATTACCGGAATTCAATTCACAACCACCCGATACGGGGAATAACAACCAAAGTCCAACACATTTGCCCGGCAAGGGTCTCAGCTATAACCAATTCCTTACGAGGACATAACTCCCCAAAAGAGCTACTTCATAACACGATAATCATTGAGGCAATAACAAGGAATTAAGCAAAACGGACTCACGAGCATACTTTGACACACAATGCATAGGTACTCGTCACCTTACCTATGCATTGAACATGAAAAAGCACATAACACATAGGGCACAATAACTATTCCCTCACCAAAGTTAGGTAAGACACTTACCTCGGGTCCAAGAATATCAATCAAGCTTCTAACACCGCCTTTCCTTCAGAATCCGACTCCGAAACAACGATATCTAGACATAATCGACTAAATAATATCAATAATGACTCAAATAATCAATCTCATAGCCTAATTACCCATTTCCTAGCATTCTCCCAAAAATACTAAAATTCGACCCCGGGCCCGCTTGGTCCAAACACGAGGCTCGGACCAAAATCCGATCACCCATACCCCCACGAGTTAGAATATATAATTTGTTTTAAAATCCAACCTCAAATTGAGGTTGAATTACCCAAATTTCCAAAAAAAACTAACTCTACCCAAAACCCCTAATTCTACTTTGATTTTAGGATTTTAGACCTAGATTCTAGTGATTGGGGAAGAAAAATGGAAGAGAGTGGTGTTAGGAACACTTACCCAAGTGGTTATGGAGGGAAACTAGCTTGGAGGTCGTCAATTGGGCTTTGGAGAAGAAGGAATTGATGAAGAAGTGGAAATCCCGAATTAACATTCTCCTTTTGACTTAAGGAATTAACTGGGCGATTTTGTCCTCTCCGGTCGCGGAAGAAGGGCTGCAATCGCAGAGCTTTAGAGATTCCTACTACGCGACCGCAGACAGAGGGCTGCTATCGCAGAAGGTCAACCCCACAGGCCTCTACGATCGCGGAGGCAATGGTGCGACCGCAGAGAAGAACTACCTAGCCCCCACCCAGTCACCCTGGTACCCTACGCGATCGCGGAGAACGGATGCGATCGCAGAACACCCGAATTTCCTACACTACAATCGCGGACCCACCCTTGCGATCGCACAAGGCTTCAGAACCCCCTCCCTCACACAACACTATGCGATCGCAGCCCCTCCTATGCGATCGCATAAACTAAATCACCAGACACCAGAAACCTGAATAAAAAACCAGATTTTTCACTACTTATGCACCTCGTTAGCTACCTGAAACTCACCCGAGCCCTCGGGACTCAAAACCAAAAACACACACGACTCCCAAATCATTATACGAACTTATTCAAGTACTAAAACCACCGAAAAAAACATCAAAATCAAAGATTTAAACCTCAAAACTCATAGAATTTTCTCAAAACTTCATAAGGCTCAATTATTCCAATTTTGATCCGAAACACGTCATTTCAAGTCCGTTTTACACCAAATTTCATAGATAAGTCACATAACATATATTAAACCTGTTACCGGCTCCGAAACTATAATACAGGCCCGGTAACACAGATTTCAAATCAAATTTCATTTTCAAAAATTATTATTATTTCCAGAAAATAATTTTCTTTAAAAATTCATTTCTCGAGCTTGGGACCTCGGAATTCGATTCCGGGCATACGCCCAAGTCCCATATTTTTATACGGACCCTTCGGGACCGTCAAATCACGGGTTCGGGTCTGTTTACAAAAAATGTTTACCAAAGTCAACTATATTCAAGTAATTACTACAAATTCAACTTATTATCAAGTTTTTCACATAAAGGCTTTCGGGCTACGCGCCCGGACTGCGCACACACATCGAGGTGAGATTAATGGAGGCTTTCGAGGCCTCGGAATACAGATTTAGCTAAATATACACAGGATGACCTTTTGGGTCATCACAATCTCCACCTCTAAAACAAACGTTCGTCCTCGAACGAACATAGAAATGTACCTGAGTCTGAGAAAAGATGGGAATAACGACTCCTCATATCGGACTCGGACTCCCAAGTAGCTGCCTCGGCAGGCTGACCTCTCCACTGAACACAAACCAAAGGATAACTCTTCGATCTCAATTGATGAACTTGCCTAGCTAATATGGCTACCGGGTCCTCCTCATAAGTCAGATCCTTGTCCAAATGGACACCGCTTAAGTCAAGAACATGAGATGGATCTGCAATATACCTACGGAGCATAGATACATGAAACACTAGATGTACGGCTGATAAATGCGGTGGCAAGGCAAGTCTGTAGGCCACCTCTCCTACCTTGTCCAAAATCTCAAATGGACCAATGTACCTAGGCTCAACTTGACTTTCTTCCCGAACCTCATCACGCCCTTCATAGGCGACACTCTAAGAAACACCTGATCACCCACCATGAAAACCAAATCTCGAACTCGACGATCCGCACAACTCTTTTTCCTGGACTGAGCTGTACGAAGCCTATCCTGAATAATCTTCACCTTGTCCAAGGCATCCTGGACTATCTCAGAACCCAACAATCTAGCCTCTCCCGACTCAAACCATCCAGCTGGAGACCAACACCGTCTACCATACAACGCCTCGTACGAAGCCATCTGAATGCTCGACTGATAGCTGTTGTTGTAGGCAAACTCAGCTAAATGCAAGAACTGATCCCATGAACCCCCAAAATTAATGACACAGGCCCGCAACATATCCTCCAAAATCTGAATAGTACGCTCGGACTGTCCGTCCATCTGAGGATGAAATGCTATGCTCAACTCAATCTGTGTGCCCAACTCTCGCTGAAATACTCTCCAGAAATAGGAGGTAAACTGAGTACCTCGGTCTGATATAATGGATAGGGGCACACCATGCAATCTGACAATCTCTCTCATATAGATCTTTGCCAACTTCTCCGATGAATACGACACTGATACTGGAATGAAATGCGCTGACTTGGTCAGCCTATCCACAACAACCCAAACCACATCAAACATCCTCTGAGTCCGTGGGAGCCCAACTACGAAGTCCATGGTGATACGCTCCCACTTCCACGTAGCGTAGCAAGAAGCCCCAAATCCTTGATTTGGCCAGGAAAGATTGCACTGCTTTGGGCCCAGGAAGCGAAGGGAATGAGCTCGGCTGCTTCTCCTCCACACTTCTTTTTCTCCGTGCCCGTTCCGCATGCGCTTCGCGCGCCATTGGCGCTTTGCTCTCCTCTTATTCTTCATTGGACGGTTCGGATGGACTTCGCCGTTCTTTCCCAACTAAAATTGAAAGGGCTATATAACATCGAGATGTCGATTCGTTTTCCGCCCCCAATGAGATGGGGAATTTGTAACCCCCTATTTAGACTTTTGATCAGGAAGCGAAATCTGCTACATCAAACCACCGGGTTTCTGGTGCTCGTACTTAACCTGCTGACAGTTCAAGCACCGAGCTACATAAGCTACAATATCCTTCTCCATTCTACGCCACCAATAATGTTGCCGCAGGTCCTGGTACATCTTTGCGGCGCCCGGATGAATGGAATACCGGGAACTATGGGCCTCCTGAAGTATCAACTCACGAATACCCTCAACATCAGGTACACAAATATGGCCCTGCATCCGCAAAACTCCCTCATCATCAACTGTAATATGCTTGGCACCTCCGTGCCGGACTGTATCTCTAAGAACACATAGATGACGATCATCATACTGCCTGGCCCGAATACGGTCATACAACGAAGAACGGGCCACAGTATGGGCCAACACACTGCCAGTCTCAGAAACCTCCAATATCACAAATCGGTTGGTTAGGGCCTAAACATCCAACGCAAGAGGTCGCTCTCCGACTGACAAATAGGCTAGACTGCCCATACTGACTTACTTCCGGCTCAAAGCATCGGCCACCACATTGGCCTTCCCCGGATGATAGAGAATGGTAATATCATAATCCTTCAGCAACTCTAACGACCTTCTATGCCTCATGTTCAACTCCTTTTGCTTAAACAAGTATTGCAAACTCTTTTGATCAGTGAATACCTCACACGGTACCCCATACAAGTAGTGCCTCCAAATCTTCAAGGCATGAACAATAGCTGCAAGATCCAAGTCGTGAACTGGATAATTCTTCTCGTGTATCTTCAACTGACGAGATACATATGCTATGACCTTGCCATCCTGCATCAATACTGCACCGATCCCAACCCGTGACGCATCACAATACACGGTATGAGGTCATGTACTTGTGGGCAACACTAACACTGGTGCCGTGGTCAAGGCTGTCTTGAGCTTCTAAAATCTCACCTCACACTCATCCTACCACCTGAACTGAGAACTCTTCTGGGTCAACCTGATCATCGGGGCTGCTATAGATGAAAAACCCTCCACAAATCGGCGATAATACCCAGCTAAGCCCAAGAAGCTCCGAATCTTTATAGCTGAAGTGGGCCTAGGCCAGTCTCTAACTGCTGAAATATTCTTCAAATCCACCTGAATGCCCTCTGCCAACACAACGTGGCCCAAGAATGCCACAGAACTCAACCAGAACTCGCACTTAGAAAACTTGGCGTACAACTGCCTATCTCTCAAAGTTTGGAGAACAACCTGAAGATGCTGCTCATGCTCCTCTCGACTACGGGAATAAATCAAGATATAATCTATAAACACAATCACGAATGAGTCCAAATAAGGCTTGAATACCCGATTCATCAACTCCATAAAAGCAGCGGGGGCATTAGTCAACCCAAAAGACATCACCAAAAACTCATAGTGACCATAACGAGTACGAAAAGCTGTCTTAGGGACATCAGAAGTCCTAATCCTCAACTGATGATAACCAGATCTCAAGTCCATCTTGGAGAACACTGTAGCACCCTGAAGCTAGTCAAATAGATCATTAATCCTCGGCAAAGGATACTTGTTTTTAATGGTAACCTTATTCAACTGTCGGTAGTCAATACACATCCTCATTGAGCCATCTTTCTTCTTGACAAACAACACTGGAGCACCCCAAGGAGAAACACTAGGCTTAATGAAGCCTTTATCCAACAAATCCTGCAATTGCTCCTTTAATTCCTTTAACTCTGGCGGGGCCATACGATACATCGGAATAGAAATAGGCTGAGTGCCCTCAGCTACCTCAATACATAAGTCAATATCCCTGTCGGGTGGCATACCCGGCAGGTCAGTAGGGAATACCTCTGGAAACTCACAAACTACGGGCACAGACTCCAGAGAAGGAACCTCGGCATTAGAATCACGAACATAGGCCAGATAGGCCAAACAACCCTTCTTGACCATGCGCCGAACCTTCATATAAGAAATAACTCTACCAGAAAAATGGCTAAGAGTCCCCCTCCACTCCAAACGAGGTACCCCTGGCAAGGCCAAGGTCACTGTCTTGGCATGACAGTCCAAGATAGCATAATAGGGGTATAGCCAATCCATCCCCAGTATAACATCAAATTCAACCATATCAAGAAGCAAAAGATCAACCTGAGTCTCCAGACCACCAATAACTACTATGCAAGCACGGTAGACTCGGTCTACCACTATAGAATCACCCACCGGTGTAGACACATGCACAACAGTACTCAAGGAATCACGGGGCATGCTCAAATAAGGGGCAAAATATGAAGACACATAGGAGAATGTAGAACCCGGATCAAATAATACTGGAGCCTCTCGGCTGCAAACTAAAACCGTACCTGTAATAACTACATCAGAAGCCTCAGCATCAGGACGAGCAGGAAATGCATAACACCAGGGCTGAGCCCCTCCAACCTGCACATCTCTGGGTCTACCTGCTACGGGCTGACCTCTACCTCTCATGGCCTGCCCTCCACCTCTATGAGTCTGACCTCCACCTCTAGCACCACGACCACCACCCCTAACTGGATGAGGGGGTGGGGGTGCACCTGTTGCGGGGACCATGGCGCTAGTACCCTGATACTAAGAACTACCAGAAACCCTGGGGCAATACCTCGCAATGTGCCCATGAACACCACAAGAATAACAAGGTCTCTGCTGATGTGGCTGATGACTCTGGAACTACCCCTGACGACCCTGATAACTACCCTGGTAACTTTGAAGTGGCTGTGCACTGATGGTTGCTGGTGGTGCACTAATAGGAGCTGGAGGTGCACAGTGTGATACCTGAAGTGCTGACTGAAAAGGTCGGGGTGGTTAACCCCTACTGAAAGAATCCCTGCCTCCGGATGAGGCTCCACTGAATCTACCAAAGTGACGGGGCCTCTTGTCAGCCCTCTAACCACTTCCCTGTGACAAAATCATCTCAATCCTCCTGGCCACATCGTCCGCATCCTGGAACGAAATATTGGTACCTGACTCCCTTGCCATCTGGAGTCTGATGGGCTGAGCTAAACCCTCAATAAATCTCCGCACTCTCTTACGATCAGTGGGAAGTATCATAAGTGCATGCCTGGCTAGAGTGATGAACCTGGTCTCGTACTGAGTGACAGACATAGATCCCTGCTGGAGGCGCTCAAACTGCCTCCTAAGATCCTCTCGCTGAGTAACTGGAAGGAACTTCCCCACGAATAACTCGGAGAACTGAGCCCAAGTCAATGGTGCAGACCCAGCTGGTCTGGTCAAGCAATAGTCTCTCCACCAAGTCTTGGCTGTGCTAGATAACCGAAAAGTAGCAAAGTCGACTCCATTGGACTCCACTATGCCCATGTTCCGAAGAACCTCATGACAACTGTCCAAGTAATCCTGTGGATCCTCCGACGGTGCACCAGTAAAAGTAGCAGTGAATAACTTGGTGAAACGATCTAGTCTCCATAGAGCATCTGCTGACATAGCTGCACCCTCGGCTGCCGGTGCCACAATACCCAGCTGAACTGCTCCCGCTGTCTGAGGTGCTGGAGTCTGAAACTGAGTGGCAGCCTGCTCTGGGGTATGAATAATAGGAGTCTGGGTCCCTCCCCCAGCCTGAGATCCAGCTGATGCAGTAGGAAGAAGACCGTCCTGTGCTACATTCTCCATGAGTCCTACCAGACGGACAAGAGCGTCCTGAAGCACTGGGGTAGCTATGAACCCCTCTGGGACCTGAGCTGGTCCAACTGGGACTGTCTGAGCAGGAACCTCACCGGCATAATCTACCCGTGGGTCCTCAACTGGAGCCGCTTCTCTAGCTCTGCCTCGACCTCTAGCACGGCCTCGGCCTCGGCTCCTCGTAGGAGCTGCAATAGGAAGCACGCGTTCTCGCCATCTGCGAGAGAGTAATTAGAGACTCAATTAGTATTTAGAATTCAATTGGCACGACAAGGAATGAAAGATGTGAGGTTATTCCTAACTTTGCAACCTCTGGGAGATAAGTACAGACGTCTCTATACCGATCCCTCAGACTCTACCAAGTTTGTCCGTAAGTTGTGAGACCTAAGCAACCTAGAGCTCTGATACCAACTTGTCACGACTCGAAATCCCACCCCTCAGGCCGTGACTGCGTCTAACGTTGAACCCGATAGACAAGCCAACGTATACAATTTCATTAACGTGCTAACATTAAAATACAGAATTAAGTAAAACATCTAATATTCCTTTTTCAAATGCGGAAGCAGATAAATTCTGAAAATAACTTAAAACACCAATAACACAATTCGTTTACCATATCCCAGCACCTGGAGTCACTAACTCACGAACTGACTAAGAGGTTACTAAATACAAAGTCTGAAGAAATAATACATAAAGTGTCTTAGAACTACAATAAAAATAAGACAGAATAGAAAGATAAGGATAGAGGAGACGCCAAGGCCCACGAACGTCTGCGGGTCTACCTTGTAATCTCCGAAGTGTACTGAAGGATGCTCCCTCAATCAGTGTCCACCGGGTCCGGCTGCGGGATCTGCACAACATAGAGAAGTGCAGGTGTAGCATCAGTACAACCGACCCTATGTACTGAGCCTAACCCCGGCCAAAGTAGTGGCGAGGCTAGACACGACGACGATAATCTACCTGTACAGTTCTACCAAAAATATAGCAAGGAAGTGACAATTATTTAATAGTTAAGCAAGGGATACGGGGACAAGTAAGGGGGCAACAGGAAATTAGCAAAATGGGATGTTGAATACAATAAATAAACAGATAAATGAATGGCACGGCATCACCCTTCGTGCTTTACTCTCGTTCTCACTATGCAACAGGTAAATATATATGAAATGTTTGCAATAATAAACGAAATGAATGGCACGGCATCACCCTTCGTGCTTTAATCTCTTCCTCATTGTGCAAATATAAATAAAGGAGTGATATGAATGAATGTCACGGCATCACCCTTCGTGCTTTACTCTCTGCCTCACATTGCAATAAATAAATAATGAGTGATATGAATGAATGGCACGACATCACCCTTCGTGCTTTACTCTCTTCCTCACATTGCGATAAATAAATAATGAATGATATGAATGAATGGCACGACATCGCCCTTCGTGCTTTACTCTCTTCCTCTCCTAAGTAATATCAACAATAAATCACAAACTTGGCAAGGAAATCAATTACCGGAATTCAATTCACAACCACTCGATACGGGGAATAACAACCAAAGTCCAACACATTTGCCCGGAAAGGGTCTCAGCTATAACCAATTCCTTACGAGGACATAACTCCCCAAAAGAGCTACTTCATAACACGATAATCATTGAGGCAATAACAAGGAATTAAGCAAAACGGACTCACGAGCATACTTTGACACACAATGCATAGGTACTCGTCACCTTACCTATGCATTGAACATGAAAAAGCACATAACACATAGGGCACAATACCTATTCCCTCACCAAAGTTAGGCAAGACACTTACCTCGGGTCCAAGAATAGCAATCAAGCTTCTAACACCGCCTTTCCTTCAGAATCCGACTCCGAAACAACGATATCTAGACATAATCGACTTGATAATATCAATAATAACTCAAATAATCAATCTCATAGCCTAATTACCCATTTCCTAGCATTCTCCCAAAAATACAAAAATTCGACCCCGGGCCTGCTTGGTCCAAACACGAGGCTCGGACCAAAACCCGATCACCCATACCCCCCACGAGTTAGAATATATAATTTGTTTTAAAATCCAACCTCAAATTGAGGTTGACTTACCCAAATTTCCAAAAAAATCTAACTCTACCCAAAACCCCTAATCCTAATTTGATTTTAGGATTTTAGACCTAGATTATAGTGATTGGGGAAGAAAAATGGAAGAGATTGGTGTTAGGAACACTTACCCAAGTGGTTATGGAGGGAAACTAGCTTGGAGGTTGTCAATGGGGCTTTAGAGAAGAAGGAATTGATGAAGAAGTGGAAATCCCGAATTAACATTCTGTTTTTGACTTAAGGAATTAACTGGGCGATTTTGTTCTCTGCGGTCGCGGAAGAAGGGCTGCGATCGCAGAGCTTTAGAGATTCCTACTACGCGACCGCAGACAGAGGGCTGCGATCGCAGAAGGTCAACCCCACAGGTCTCTGCCATCGCGGAGGCAATGGTGCGACCGCAGAGAAGAACTACCTAGCCCCCACCCAGTCACCCTAGTACCCTACGCGATCGCGGAGAACGGATGTGATCGCAGAACACCCGAATTTCCTACACTACGATTGCGGACCCACCCTTGCGATCGCACAAGGCTTCAGACCCCCCTCCCTCACACAACACTATACGATCGCAGCCCCTCCTATGCGATCGCATAGACTAAATCACCAGACACCAGAAACCTGAAGAAAACACGAGATTTTTCACTACTTATGCACCCCGTAGCTACCCGAAACTCACCCGAGCCCTCGGGACTCAAAACCAAAAACACACACAACTCCCAAATCATTATACGAACTTATTCAAGTACTAAAACCACCGAAAAAAACATCAAAATCAAAGATTTAAACCTCAAAACTCATAGAATTTTCTCAAAACTTCATAAGGCTCAATTATTCCAATTTTGATCTGAAACACGTCACTTCAAGTCCGTTTTACACCAAATTTCACAGATAAGTCACATAACATATATTAAACCTGTTACGGGCTCTGGAACCATAATACATGCCCGGTAACACAGATTTCAAATCAAATTTCATTTTCAAAAGTCCTTATTATTTCCAGAAAACAATTTTCTTTAAAAATTTATTTCTTGGGCTTGGGACCTCGGAATTCGATTCCGGGCTTACGCCCAAGTCCCATATTTTTCTACGGACCCTCCGGGACCATTAAATCACGAATCCGGATCCGTTTACCAAAAATATTGACCAAAGTCAACTGTATTCAATTAATTACTACAAATTCAACTTAGTATCAAGTTTTTCACATAAAGGCTTCTCGGCTACGCGCCCGGACTGCGCACACACATCGAGGTGAGATTAACGGAGGCTTTGAAGGCTTCGGAACACAGATGTAGCTAAATATACACAGGATGACCTTTTGGATCATCACAAATAGTTGGGGTACTACCATGACCTGATGTTTGAACGGGTGTCGTACTGCTAGGAGCTAAAGTTTGTACTTGATTTATGTGATTCTGCCCAACTAAAGAACTCGTACCACGTTGTTGAGGACTAATTATTGGAATGGGAACAGAAGGCATATTTGCACGAATAGCAGAATTACCCCTACCCCTAACGGAGGACTTGCCTCTCCCTCGTGTCATATCTACAAAAAAAATCACATGTAAGCAAATTAGAGTCATAAATTGGTATAAGTCAAGAATTAAGTCCCTGCAAACAGAAAATATTGGTATAAGTCAAGAATTGGACCAAAATTACTGTTATAAGTTATAAATTTAGGGAAATGAGTGAGAAGTTAGACATCAAAGAAAAGCAATAAATATAGATATATTCTTGCATATAGCATTCAACTTAGATTACAACAAACAAAACACATAGCATTCAGCTTAGATTACAAACAAAACACAATAAGATACATCAACTTATTTTTAATTAACACACTAGTCACTATCTATTTGTTCCTCATCATCCTCTGTATCTTCTGTTTCATACTTTTCTTCTTCTTCTTCAGTTTCATGATGATATAGCAATAATTCATCATCAACGTGCTCATCCATTTCAATTAAATCCCCATTTTGGATCATGTAAGAGTATATTTTCATCAACGACAATGTTCATATTTATCACATGATCTTCAACTTCTTCAACTTGGAAGGGGAGATTCGCATCTGAAATTGCCATCACTTCCTCATCGGGTAATTCAACAACATGCCGAGGTTTAACTTTCAATACAGCTAACCAATCCTCCTTGTCCTTTCTCTTGCTAGGATAAGGAACATAACACACTTGAGTTGCTTGCATTGCAAAAATAACAGGTTCATATTTTTTATATCGACGACGATGGTTAACATCCACCAATTTGTATTGATTATGCTTTTTAACACCAACATTCATCGTTGGTTCAAACCATTCACACTTGAATAATACAGTTTTCTTTAAAGGTTCTTCACGGTATTCTACTTGTATAATCTCTTGTATCCGACCATAGTAGTCACCAACATTTGGATCCGATATACAAACTCCACTGTTCATTGTTGATCTTGCGCTACCATGACTTTCTGTGTGAAATTTATATCCATTAACAAAATACACTGAATGACATATCGCGCTTGTCAATGGTCCATGAGCAAGGCTACACAAGAATGCATTCTCAATATGGTTGCTTCGGGCCTATTTAAAAAATTGTGAGAGTTAGTACATTGTTGTATAAAAGTATATTATTGTTGGAGGCTTATATATTGCTTGAACCATATAGAGAAATATGTTTCGAGATTCTTATCTATTTGATCCTGAGATAAATTTGGATATTCTTCTTGTAAACGTTCCACGTACATACTTCATTGCAACAAAATAAGTTAAAATTAGTGCTTCTAATATATGAATATTTGTTATATTAAGAAAGTATAACTTTCAAATGTTACCTTACAAATGGCTCAACCTCTTTACAATTTAGTAGAATGAAAGTTTGGGTAGCCTTGATTTCTTCCAAGGATAAACTCCTCTTTTTTGCTTCTCCCGATAGTCGACCCGGATGTGTAAATATTGATAAATTTCCTTTATGATCTTCCACAACACCACCATCATCATTCCGGTCCACATTATGATCACGTGTAATGACATGAGGTTCAAAATAATGAGAAAATAATTGTGTTGACTCTGTCATCAAGTATGCTTCACAAATAGATCCCTCAACACTAGCTTTATTCCCAATCATTTTTTTCAAAGTTCCAAGGTACCTAAATAGATAAATGAATGGACCATTAAATTAAAAAGTCATGTGTAGCATACTTGTCACTTTTATGACATAGAAGTTTTAAATTTACCTCTCAAAAGGATACATCCATCGATATTGTACAGGTCTAGCAATTCTTGCTTCATATGGCAGGTGCACGGGCAACTGTTCCATTGAGTTAAAGAACACTGGTGGAAATATACGTTCCAACTTACACAAGATCTGTGGGATGTCTATTTCTAATCTCTCCATGTCAGCCACTCGTAGAGTGGTCGAAGTAAGATCTTTAAAAAATAAGCTCAATTCTGTAAGTGCCTGCCACACATTGCTAGGAAGTAGTTCACGAAAGGCAATAGGCATTAATCATTGCATGAACACGTGGCAATCATGACTTTTCATGCCAAATAACCTAGACTTGTTCGTCTCTAGACATCGACCCAGATTTGAAACAGACGCATCTGGAAACTTCAAACTTTTCACCCAATCGAATAAGATATCTCTTGCTTGATTGTCTATTGTATATGCAGCTTTGGGATATTTTCCACTAGCATCCTTTGCCAACTGAGGTCTCTCGCAATAGGTTAGCATATCCAGACGTGCTTTCAGATTGTCTTTGGTTTTTTCTTTAACATTAAGAATTGTGTTAAATACATTATCAAAGACATTTTTTTCAATATGCATGACGTCAAGATTATGCCGAATCATGTTAGAACTCCAATAAGGCAAATCCCAAAAGATGTTTCGCTTTTTCCATCCACAAGATTTACATATTCTCGAATTAAATACTTGTGCATCTTCCTCTGTTACTTTCCTTAGCCCTAACTCACTAATTTGGTTCAAAATTTCCTCTCCAGTTCTAAGTGTTGGTGGTAGCTTTTTGACAGTCTGACCTTTAAGAAAGTTTTACGATCTTTCCTAAATGGATGATGTTGGTCAAGGAACATCCTATGACTATCAAACCAAGTTATTTTCCCACCATGACGTAATCTAAAAGATTGTGCGTCCTCCATACAATAAGGACATGCTAACTTTTCAGCAGTACTCCATCCTGATAACATAGAATATGCTGGAAAGTCACTGATTGTCCACATCAAAGCCACCCTTAATTGAAAGTTTTGCTTTTTTGAGATGTCAAATGCTTCCACACCTTCCTCCCATAACAAGGTCAATTCTTTTATTAGAGGTTGTAGAAAAACATCAATTTTTTGTTTAGGATTGGTTGGCCCTGGAACAATGACAGTTAAGAACATGTACGCCTCTTTCATACACATCCAAGGAGGTAAGTTGTATGGAGTGACAATCACCGGCCACGAAGAGTATTTTCTTCCTGATTGACCAAATGGTTGGAAACCATCAGTACATAACCCCAGCCTCACATTCCTTGGTTCAGCAGCAAAAAATGGATGAGTTTCATTGAAGTGCTTCCAAGCCTCAGAGTCTGATGGATGACGCATTACCCCCTCCTCTTGTATATGCTCATGATGCCATCTCATGTCACCGGCTGTAGCATGAGATGCATATAATCTTCGCAATCTAGGAATCAAAGGAAAATAATACATCCTTTTATAAGGGACTAATTTCCTCTTACGATAACCAACACAACGTTTAAACCTCTCGTAGCCACAAAAATTGCAAGATGTGAGGTCTTCACCGTCACCCCAATACAACATACATCCTGAATTACAACAATCAATCTTTTCAACCGGCAAACCCAAGCTGCGCACTAGCTTCTTGGTTTGATAATAACTTTCAAGCATTATGTTATCTTCAGGTAAAGCCTCTTTCAGCAATTGCATCATTTGGTCATATCTCCTTTGTGATAAAGTGTTCTCCGTTTTAATGTTTAACATCCTAGAAACTACTGCGAGTTGAGAGAGGGAAGAACCAGGATACAATTTTGTATCAGCGGCCTTTAGCAAATCATAAAACCTTTGAGACTCAGGATTAGGATCCTCCTCCATTGAAGGATTAGCCTCGTCCTCCATTGAAGACTCAAAATGATGAGACGACTCAAATTCAGTATTACTATAAGATTGCCGACTAGAGCCTTGGCCAAAGTTGGGTCCAGTTGCATCTAAAACCATTTGTTGGTATGGATTGTCATACCCTAATGCAGGTTGAACACCTCCATGTAGATCACTGTTAGAAGACATCGCACCAGTCACATCTTTTTCCCCTTGATACTCCCAAACAGAATAGTTTTCAACAAATCCAAACTTAAAAAGGTGCAATCTAACTATTTCAATGTCCATGTATATAATGTTGCTACATTTTTTACATGGACATCGCACATTCTCACCACTCATGCGATTTCGCTGAGAACGTGCAAACAGAAGAAAGATATCCACGCCAGTTACAAAATTAGAATTAATACCCCTTCGGCCATCCAACCTCTCGTACATCCAAGAACGCTCTAAATTATCCACATTCCTATTTAATATAGAAACAAAACAGGATAATCAGATATATATATAAACCAATTATTTTAGGCAAACAAATTTATATAAAAAAGACATAAAAAACTCCTGCTTAGTAAACACAAGAATGCCACCATCTTCTCAATCATACCAAGGCTACAGGGAGATCAGTGAAATACTAATATTTCATATGCAGAAGAAAAGTTCTCATATACCAAACAAAGATAAATTTGAAGCCAAATAGATGTAAATATCTACCAAATCGCAGTAGAATAGCAGATACAGTAAAAACTAATCCACAGACTTTCTCAAATTCAACTTCAAATTATATAAAACAAACTAAAACCCTAGTAAGGTGAAGAGGGGAGAACAAAAATTACATACTCCAAACCTTCTTACAATCAAAGGAGATTGAATAATAAAAGGATCTTGCACTTTGGGAGATTTCATCAAGGGGAAAAAAATGAAAAATTGCTTATACATACCACAAATACACAAAAGGATTTTAAGGAAAAGAAAAAAGAAGGAACAAATAACCCTTTACGCAAAACAATATAAGACAATAGATGTATAACACAGAGAAAATAGTGTCTTATTGTAAACAACCAAGTGTGGAAAGAAAATTGAAATACTCCAACTTTAATGACTCGTACAGTAATTGATGCAAGTGTATAGCAGCAGGGAAGTAATTTAATTTACAGTAGTAATTAAGCAGTGGAAGTAATTTACAGCAGTAATTGATGCAAGTGTATAGTAGCAGGGAAGTAATTTAATTTACTGCTGTAATTTAATTTACAACAGTAATTAAGCAAGTGAAAAATTGCTTATCACAACCAAAGTCAAGACTTGATAGATACTATTCTATAGCCATTTTAAGTCAAATTAAAATCCAATTTTGCTAATAACACATAATCTCTTCACTAAGACAAGCACATAAAGAGTCAGTAAAATTGTAAAAGAAGCAAATACAAATATAGTGAAAACCTAATTAGTCATGTAAAAAAGATCCTATCTTGACAATTAAACCAGAAACACAAGTCCAACAATGAAAGAAAAGAATTTTACATACAAAAAAAAAGCCCCTTTTTACAATTAAAATCAGATAAAGCTCCAAGCCCTAGCTGCTCCAAATTGATGCAAATAAAGTAAGAAGAAAATAATTAATTTGAAAATGTTCACTCACATTCAGTGTAATGAACATAGTATTCGTAGTCATTAGCACCGCCATCAAGCTACTGATTCATAAGAAACAGAAAAAGAAACAAATTAAAGCCATCTACACACCTTAGATTCACGTTGGCTACTAATTTTTGCTCTTGTTCTTTCCCTCAAGGTGTGTTTTCCATTGATTTTTCTCCCAGCCGCCTATATTTGCTCCCAGTGTTTTACCCTGTTAGAAGAAGAAGAGACTGAACTTTTACCAATTTTGTGCCCTAGGGTAAATAATTAAGTGGTATTCAGCGACGTATTTAGCTACGACTTAATTTCCGTCGCTAATAATGATATTATTTTTCACCGGATATAACATTAACGACGGAAATTTCCGCAACAAGGACCTTAAAAAAAATTTGATAAAGAAATTAAGCTTAGCGACGGAAATTTCGTTGCTAATTCCGTCGCTGTAGGTAAATAAATTTTGTCGCTCAGGTTTTGTCGCTAAATCCGTAGCTAAATTGAGGGCGCCAATATTTAGCGACGATTTTTCGATTTCGTCGCTATATTATAAACAACTATTTTTTGGCTTTTTTTTGCAACGAAACTATTATTCCGTAGCCAATCCGTCGCTAATCAGCGACGGAACTAAGTTTGTAGCTAAAATCCGTCGCTAAATGTTGTTATTTTTGTAGTGAGCAACTACAACACTTCAACACGAAGTTCAACCTACTTCACAAGTTTCCTTTAACAAATCAATTAGATATAAATAGATGATCTTAAATATATATAGGAGAGTTAAACCTTACCTTGGAAGCACACATACTTGTCCAACTAAGCTTTACTTCAAGATCAAACAAGCTCTTTACCCCAAGAGTAGAGAGATAACTAGGTGATCTTGATCTTCCAAGAGACAAATCACCTTACCAACTTGTGGATTTGGTCTTGAACCCTATGATAATGTTGAGAGAGGTCTTGGGATGATATTTTGGAGCTCGTTCACGTTTCAATAGAGAGAGATATTCTAAATTGTTTTCTTAGTGAAATATCTATGTACGTGTGGACCTACTAATGGGCTTGGGCAGATGGATTAGGCTGCCCATCTCTATCCTTTTCCCTTCCCTTTTAATTTGGTCCACAAACTCTAAGTGGGTGACACACCTACTTAATCAAGTAGGTGATTCATGTTGGTTATTTTTTCATTTTGAAACATGTGTCTCATCCCCATTAAATAATTTAGACATGTGTCGAGTAGCTCAAGCAAGCAAGACAGAAAGTAAGTTGGTGAAGCAGGCGCGTCGGGTAGGCAAGCAGTCAAAATCTCCTTTCTCGTGTTTAGGTGCAATCGTCCTCAACCTAGTCGTTTGTATGCTGAACAGAAATACGGAGGTAATATCATTAGACCGCTTTATATACTTTCAAAGAGAATCTCATTTCCGAACTCACATCAATTGAGTCACGACGTACTTTCACGTACGAAAACATGGGACGTAACATCATTCCCTTCTTTGGGATATTCGTCCTCGAATGTTGACTGATGCACTTATCGTTCTCATAACCTATAGCTCTTGCGAATACTTTAGTACTCTCCTTGACTGTTCTATGAATAAATCTAAAGGCCAGGGCTTTCCCCCCTTTAGGCCTCTTTCTCACACCACGACTTGTGGTTGGAATTCTTCCAATCTCGCAACTATTGCTACCTTCTATCATGTAGTCCATACGAATTTGTCCTTGTATGTGCGCCTATGCGACTCTTCTATCCTTTTTCCTCCAACTTTTAGCCAATCTCTAGGCCTCACTGAGTGAACATATACATACTTATGACAAGCTGTCCCCCTGGGCGTCTATGGATTTACTACATCTAAGTAGGTCATACTATACCATAACTCTTACTTCGGTTTATCGTTACTAAGGTCTGCTACCAAACTCCAGGTTACTCTCGTTGCTTATCCTATATGTATAAATATAAGTCCTTTAATGCTTCTTCATTACTGTTCATCTTAGGAATGACAACCTAATCTCATGTCATACTTTGTAACGTTTATCCATCCATTGTTGATTCACCTCAATGTTGATCTACAATCTACCGCTGATAACTTGAAACCTCTTACGTAATATATTGTCACTAGGGCTCATATCTCATCGGTGAACACCTGAAGTTATTTGTCCTCCTTAGGGATTATACTATACTTCAATAATCGTATTTCATAATTTTATAGCACCATAGATTTTTCTTATGTTATTTTGGAACCTCAAGTGAGACATCATGCCGTCTCTAACTCTTCTTTGCTCTCATAACTAGACCTCTCCGTACCTGAAAACCATAGGTTGGAAGATGTGCTACTGACGATGCCGCTATCATTCTTGGATACTGAATCCCAACGCTTCTAGCCTTCTATCTGAAGTCTGGACTATTCACAACCTTCTGCACTTGTGTATCTCGTACGTTGTTCACCAAACTCTTAGAGCATTGTCTTGGGAAATTAGGGTGTTCGTCGGTCACTACGGTACGATATTTCGGTTCGGTATTCCGTTTCTTAAAATGCTATACCAATACCACACCTAATTAAATTCGATATGACTCGGCTTTTCTCCTTTCGATTTCGGTTAATTCGGTTTGGTAACTTCGGTTTGTACGGCTCCTAGTGCATACATCCAATTGATTATAATATTCTTAAGTAAGCTACTCACAAATATGAAATAAAAATATTATAATATAGTTTAAAGAAGATGAAAACCAAAAATGCTAAATGTTGACGGAGGAAAGGTTGAAACGTAAGTAAGCAATCAAAGAAAAGGGGAAAAAACAAGTATAGTGGAAAAGAATGTGGTAAAGGTTAAAGAAAACTATAAAAATAATCGAAAGTAAAATTTAGAACTTTAATATTTATGTTACAATCAATAATATGTGTATTATATAACTTAGTGTATATATCGTACGATATTGGTACTTCGGTATTTTATTTTTAAATACCGAATATCATACCTTATACCATATTTAAAAAAAAAAACTTAAATCAAATACGAAAATATCGAATACCAAATACCAATTTTTTTGATTTCGATACAGTAAATCGGTATCTGCCAAATTATGCACAAACCTATAAGCAATGCCAAGTGGCTTATTAATAGTTGACAAATGGCTTAATGCGGAGACATTTTGAATTATTTTTAAAAAAATAAAGTAAAGTAAATAAGATTATTGATAAATTTACACAATTAGAAATTGAGTCAATCGAATAAAACTTAGAATTAATTTTTTTAAAGAGTAACAAAATATATATCTTTAATACTATATTAAAACGAGAGCAACGGAAAAAAATATTAAAGAAAATAATACACTAATACAAATTTATATTAACAATACACTAAATATTAGATTATAAAATAGAAAATATAGAACAAAAAAGTTATTTGATAACTATATTAATTTCTTTAATTTAAGAGATATTTGTTATTGAATATATTATATTGACAAACAATGACAATTGAAATTTATTAAAACAATATAATCAAATACGTTCAAACAATCTCGATAATAATTTAATTCAATTAAATTTTTTGATACAATGCTAAGGACCATCCAAACAAGCTTTTACGCGTGTATAATAATAATACAAAAGGGGTAATATAGAGCAAGGTTTTTTTCGTTTTTTGGAAGAAGTGACAGGCAAATCGTGGAGATTCGATGTACAGGAGAGAGACAATGAACGGAACAGTACAGCAAGAGAGACATCAACAGACTCATTTCGCTGAAGGGGAAGACGACGACGACGACGATGACGTTGACGTCGCCGACGGAGGAGGAGGGGAGTCCATAGACGATCCTTCTCATCACATTCGCTACGACCACAACTACCACCATGCCCTCCACGACGGCGGCGCAGGCGCAACCATGAAGGAGGAGGCTGCGCTGAATGTTGTGGAAGGCGTTGCACATAATGCTCTCTATGTCTCTGGCGTAGGAAGTAGCAATCAGCTTACGCTGTCGTTTCGAGGCCAAGTGTTTGTGTATCCAGACGTTTCACCTGAAAAGGTGCTTTTATTAGCCCTTTTACTTGGGAATCTTGATCGTTTTTGTGCAGTGTGCTATAAAAGTGCATATTTTGCTAAGTGAATTATTTTGATATTTAAATTGAGGTTAAATGTGTGTTTCAGGATGAAATTTTTGGCTCACTAACTTATGCATTCTGCATAGTATATTCATGGATAACATTACTAGATTAAAAAATACCAGGTTCGCATCCAAGGGTGTGACCTGGTGGTCAACGAAGTGGGAGGAGAATTAGGTTCAAATCCTAGCGGAGGCAAAAACCGCTAGGTGAGTTCTTCCCATTTGGCTAAGCGTGGGTGGGTAGAGTTACTCGATACTTGTGATGATGGTTTGGACACCACCGTCATTAAAAAGAAGGATCTAAAAACTAGGTTTTGCAGGAAGCTCTAGGGCATGTTAGTCCAGGCAAACATCTGCTTTTGTGGAATAAAGGGGTCCGGATAGAATGAAATGGATATAGAGGAACCATATAGCTGATTGTAACTAGTTTGAGATTGAGGTGTAGTTGTTGTTGCTTTTGTTAGTTGTAACTTAGATGATTCAATACTCGGAAATTGGAAATTTCTATGATTCAATGTGAAGGATGAGTTGGTATGGATATTGATTAGTCTTCGAAGCAAAAAGGTCATGGAAGGTTTTTGCTATTTTAATATCTGAGTGACAGTTAACTTTCAAAGCCTTATGGAGATGGATGGACTTTGATTTGGCTTAGTTTGTTGAATTACTTTTGCTTGTCTACAAGCATCTTGATGAATCAATCAATTATATCTCAATCCCGAATTAGTTGAGGTCGGCTAAACGAGTAATCTGTATTCCGCTCTAGGAGGTCCTTCTCGTCTGAACACTGAATAATCTTGTCTCATAAGGCAAGCATTGTACAGAGGAGTAAAAGTTTCTTTTGTCTTCATTAATTTTCAGGTTAACGCAGTGATGCTGCTGTTGGATGGATATGAAGTCCCTCCTGGCACCGCTGCTGTCAATGTGGCTTCCCAGAGTCATTGGGTATAAGCTTTTCTCCCAACGTGTAGGGTTTTGCTGTTATTCTGGTTTGCAATCAATTAACCTGCTTCTTCTGCAATTTCCATAGGCTTCAAGTGAAGGTCCTGGAAGATTGAATCATCCACAACGGGCTGCTTCTTTGAGTCGCTTTAGGGAAAAAAGGAAAGAACGATGTTTTGATAAAAAGATTCGATACACTGTTCGGAAGGAAGTTGCTCTTAGGTAATACAATTTCATTTATTTCCTTAGAGGACATCATGTTAGATGTGTTGGAGATAAATGTGTTTCTGCCATGATTGGTCTACCATGACTAGTCACTAGTCACCTCCACCAATTTTCATTATGTCGCTAATTGAGCTTTCCTTCTAATCTACTTGTAATTGGAGTAGTAAATACATTTATCTATTGCTTTACATTCATCACTTCTTGTTTCTCTAAGATCTGGATAGCAATGTAATGGACTGTGTGAGACCAAAGACCTGCTTGAAATGTTAGCAAACTGTTTCCATGGGCTACACACAACATGTTCATCTACTAATATCCACTTCATAGAAGAAAAGTGACAACTTGCCCCTTGTAAGGCGTATTGCTGTGATACTTTTCTGGTGTTTTTTCTTTTTACCTAATATTAGAAGTTTCCATTATTGCTCTGCTGCTAATTGTACGGTATAAATGAGTTCATGTCTCTGGCTTTTAAGTCTGATGGAATAAGAGATATAAAATAGTTTTATTTTTTTTTATATATTTTTGTAATCAGGGTACATTGGGTACTAATTTATGATCCTCTTGTGTGAAATGGACTGTCCAGTAAACAAAACTGCAGCCTTTTAAAAACTTTTTGGGTAATGTAGATATCACTGAGAAGATTAACATAATCAGTTGTATATAGACATAGCAAAAGGTTGGAGGGCCAAGGAGATATGCCATCTATCCCAAAAAGAAAAACTTTAGAATGTGCCACTTAGCTCCAGTTGAAAGGGATCAGTGCTGTAGATGGTGATGTTTTAGCCAAACTACTATCCCTTAAGTAAAGGGACAGAAAGTATCATGAGTGGCAGAGCATGGGCAAGGGTCAGACGAAAAAGAGGAGGTATTTAGCAGAAGCACACTTGCACTGAAGATTTTAAAGTTGACTGTTACCATAAATAAGGCATTGCTTGACATGCGAATATGACATTGTTTAATGCCCTGACCTCCTTATAACGGAGTCCCAATTCCATGGTTGGATATACACTTTCAGTGACATGATCATTGGAGGAACCTCGAAGGAGCCTAATGGCATCGCACACTAGTGTGACATAGACCTTGGTAACGCTCGACTTGTTGGCCAGCCTTCGCTTAGAACCGAGCATGACACTTTGGTAGGTTATTCTGGGCGTCAAAAGCTGGTCGTGGTAATATGTACATACAATATTGGTAGTGAATGCGATCTTCCAAGCCCTCTCATGCAGGCATGTTTCAATCTTCAATTTGGGCGCATGTAATTTGGAAACTCTCCTCCAATGGAAGTAAAATGTCTATTGCTAAAAGATGTTTATAGTGACATACTGACATCTAGTTGTGAGCTTGTGACATTGTAAGTGACGGCGGCATCTTGAGCGTCAGGCTAGTTGTGGACCAATTATTGTTCCTTTTCTCTTTTTCTTTCCCCAAATTTTATGTAGGGGTTACTCGGTTCTTTTTCTTTTCCTATTTGAAGCTCTTCAGTCTTTGCCTATTCTTTAACATGCAGATTCTAGTTAGGGTGGTTTACAAAGTATTTTCAGTCAAAATTGATCTCCGTGGTCTATTGCATCTCACAGATCTCTGTTTTGCTGTCAGGATGCAGCGTAAAAAGGGTCAGTTTACATCATCCAAGTCAATCTCTGAGGAAGCAGGTTCTTCTTCTGCGGAGGGGAATGCGGGCTCTAGCCAAGAAGAACCAGAAACATCGTGAGTGTCAGACTTCTGTAGTTGTATGTGTTTCTGTTCTGTGAATAAGTCCCATGGCCGTACCTCTCCTTATCCAAAAAGAAAAAGGCCTGACAGCAATACCTCTGATAAGTTGTTGACCCGTTATATAGAAGAAGATCAAACTTTATGTGGCGTCTGAGTTTAACTGATAAAATCAAACAAATGCAGCACCTGAGATCTTTTTTTCCCCCAACAGATGTAGACATTGTGGAATTAGTTCGAAATTCACTCCTATGATGCGTCGTGGACCAGCTGGCCTGAGGTCGCTCTGCAATGCATGTGGACTTACGTGGGCCAATAAGGTTAGTATTGAATTTGAAGACTTTGTCCCCTGTAATTAGTACTGGTCATTTTTTGGACTTTGTTAAGTACTCTTGTCCTAGATTGACACTTTGTGTAGGGACTAGCTTCTCCTTTTTGTTTTTGCCTTTGTAACTAGGACTCTTGTAACTATGTAACTATGCATCTTCTTGATGCCTTTTTATGGAACACCTTACTTCATCAAAAACGAAAAAGAATTTGAAGACTTTACTCACTTAAGTTTTGTAACTTATCAGTTCAAACAACGATAATTGTGTCGACATTTTGCTCCATGTATATGAGCCTATTTATGTAGAATAGAATTGTGTGCTATGTTGTGTTACCATTTTCTTTTTCTTTGATTATGGGATACAGTGGTCCCTTGATCAAATTTTGGAGGCATTCCTACCTACCTAATGTAAATTATTCCCATTCCCAGTGACAACTCTTGTTTCGGTTAGCTCTTTTTAGATGGCATTCCTACCTAACTAATGTCACTTATCCCCATTCCTATTAAAGTTTAAAAAAGGATTAATAATAGAAAGTTTATGTGAGAAGGAAATTCAGAAAAGAAGAGGTGGCACTTAGTGAAATGGCAAGAGGTAATGAAGCAGAAAAAGGGAGGTGGATGGGGAGTTAAAAAATTAAGATTCCACAATAAGAGGCTCCTATAAGTGGTTATGGAGACTTAATGATGATTGGGAGGAAACCTGAAGGATGTAATCATCACCAAATATGGTAAAGAAGACTGCTGGAAACCTTGTTCAGTTACTACACTGTTCAAAGCTGCAATCTGGAGTAAGATAAGTAAATTATACCTATAAGAAAACATAAGTAAATTATGGGGTGGGTTTGAGAATAAAATGAAGCTGGAAATTTGAAATGGAAGTTGCATGATGTCTGACTGGGTGAAAGGAGATTAATGCAAATGTTTCCTATTTTGTACAGAATAGCTGCAAACAGAAACTGTATGGTTGCTGATTGTTTTTTTGATAGTGGTTAGAGATAAAATTTAGTAGAAATTTTAATGATTGGGAAGTGGATTAAAATTAGTTAGTTATTGGATTTTTTGAAGCATGTTGTGTTGGATGATAACAAGAGGGATACACAGATCTGGTTGGCTAGTTGTAATGGTGTGAGTTGTAACGTGCTGCAAAAGCAGTCTGGGAAATGGGAAGTGGACTGGCCATGAAAGTTAATTTGGAAGACTAAAGTTCCTTCTACAGTTGCTTGTTCAGGATGGATACCTTGTCAAAAAAAAAAAATTTTTTTTTGCCTTTGTTTGATGGATTGCTGCTAAAATTGCTTGCTTAACACAAGACACTCTTCAGAAGAGGGGTTTTTCGCTATGCACTCGATGTTCTTTTCTGAAAAGGGACCTTCAGAAGGTTCCTTAATGACCGGGAGGTTATTAGAGTGACTGAATTCTTCAAATTGCTGGATAGCTTCAAAGGGATTGTAGAGGAAGAAGACAGAATAGTATGGGAAAGAGATAGCAGGGGAATTTATACTGTGAAGTCCGTTTATAGGTTTCTAAATTGTTCTGGACAACCACACAACGGGCCGTGGAACTGGAAGCACATCTGGAAGGTTAAGATACCTTCTAAGGTGGCATGCTTTTGTTGGCTAGTGGTTAAAGAGGTTGTTTTAACCCATGATAGTTTGAGAGGAATGCAACTATGCCTAAATGTTTTATGTGTGACAATGAGATAGAAACAAATAACCACCTCTTTTTACATTGTAAAGTGACCAGCAAGTTGTGGTATTTATTCATGAGTATGAAAGGATTAAACTGGACAGTACTCAGGACAACTGCAGAAATGATAGCATGCTGGAATGATCCAGGTATCCCACTGAGGCAGAAGAAATGGTGGTCCCAGCTTGTATTTGGTGGACAATATGGATGGAAAGGAACTGTAGATGCTTTGAAGAGAGATTTAGTTCTGAAAACTGTATATTTTTGTTTCACTTTTGGTGTAAAGAAGCTCGTAGAAGATGTGTAGTCTATAGTGGACATCATTGGGGCCTTGTAACTACCACAAGACTAGGTTTTTGCTCTTTTTGGGGTCTTGTAACTTTCTGTAATCTCTTAACACAATCTTTGTGATAAGGTTATCTTATATATAAAATATGTTACCTTCTTTAAAAGAAAAAAGAAGCTTACTATTACACTCTGCGTGTTTGGACTTTGTTAAACATCTTTGGAGTGCAACGGATGAGGCCTATGGATATGAATAGAGTGCTGCTGTGCTTGCTTGGACAGAGAGTTGGAAAAGAGCTAAAGCAGATCTGGAGGATTATTCCTGTCTACATCATGTGGGCTATTTGGCTTGAGAGGAATAAGAGATGTTTTGAGGATAAGCAACTACATTCGTCTATTGTAAAGCTTTTTTTTTTTTTTTTTTTTTGGGTATCCTCTCTATGAAATGTAACAACTCTTATCCAGTGAGTTCATGAAATATGTACTTTCTTACTTTTTAACCCTCTTTTGTTCTTGACTTCAATTATGAAGTTTTTGAGGTAAGTTGGGAGTCAGAATTTTGAAGTTATTTCCATCATTCCAATCAGGAATCTGGTTTTACGATTGATGATATTGCTTTGCCCTCCTTGTGGTGAATTGTGATTGCAGGGGATTTTAAGAGATCTTTCTAAAGTTTCAACTACAGGAGCTCAGGATCATACCGGGAAATCTAGTGAACAGGTGCAGCTCTCTCTCTCTCTCCCTCTGGTGGGGTTCTCAATATCCTTTGATATTGTAGTTTGTCAGGGCCCTCAAATTAACCGTCTTTGTATGATATTCTCGCTGCTAGAGCAACGATGAAGCGAATGGATCAGATGCTATGGCTGCTGCTGGTATCATTACTTCAGATGATGAAAACACAGTGCTTCCGCGTGAATGATGATAAAGAGCTCTACTTTGCGGTCACCTCTGGTGGCAATTAATCTTTCTTTTAAGGTGAAAGAACTGAAATTTGTGTCTAATATCTGCCAAACTTGCATACTTTTGTACATAAGAAACTACAACTTAGGCAAAATACGTAGAGGACCTTGTTGCATAGATTTTAGGTCATTCCATCTAGAGTTTTATTCTGCTATTCAAATGTAATGTATTTTGATTCTGTATCCCAGATACATACAACTCACTAAGCACGTAAGCGTTTTAAAATAGTCCTCCTTCGGTCCATGATATTCGTGTGTGCACAGTGATAAGAATTACAAATCTGAAGAATCTTGGATCATATAATATCTAATTTCTCAACTATGACGAGGGTAGGAAGTTGTAAGCTATAATAAACTGAAACGTGAACTCAGAGTATGCACACAAGAGGGACTAAAGTTATTGTGATACTAGGGAAAATTGATCTCATGATCTATACATGTCGTTTAAATTCCTAAAGTTATGTACCAGAGATTTTTTTTGAACTTTATATTTCCATCATCATGATGGAGGAGTTAAGGTGTGACTCCAACCTGTATATATATCAAAAGTAATAATTACACGGAGGAGGACATAGGCCTTGGCTCCACGACAATGTGACAGGTAACAAAGCTCATCCTATGATACACAGTTGAACAAAAGTATTTTGCTTGCATGAGTAGGAAGTTGTGCATCCTAGGGTAACTTGTAGCAACATTCAAGGATGCTATGTACAAAAAGGTGAGAGACAGAAGCTTGATGCTAGGTGTTGTCATTAATAACAAACTTGTTTTTCTTCTGTTTGAATCTGAGGTTTTGGACTCCGTCAATTTCTAACTTTATTGAGGCTCTAACATTCAAAGGTAATGATACAGCCTCATTGAAGATATATTTTGTTTTTGATTCTTCGCCCAGGTTAGCAAGCTTGTCAGCAGAATTGTTTCCTTCTCTCAAAGTGTGACAAAAAATAAAATTAGCATCATTGGTCATGTTTTGAATTTGCTCAATGGTATCTTTGAATCTCCAGGGAGGTTTCTCTATCCTTTTGATCATGTTAAGGATAATCATCGAGTCAGATTCAACTATAACATTTGTAAAGCCCTTGATAATACACATTTTAATGCCTCACATCATGGCTTTAGCTTCCGCAATATTACAGCTACAAACACCAAAGAATTCTGCAAAAGCACCAATTAAAAAGCCTTGATGATCTCTGATGATACCACCACCCCCTGCCGATCCTGGGTTTCCTTTGCTACAACCATCAACATTAAGTTTAACCCAGCTCGTTGAAGGTTTTTACCTGTTAACAACCTGACAGTGAATAGCAGGGGAGACCTTCTCAATTCTGGTGTAGGTGTCCTGCCACATGTTATGGAGTTGAAGATCTGGGAACCTCGCATGGATGAGCATATTTATCATTCTGATCACTTGTTGGATGATGAGATGGTGAGACATGCGCTTTTCGTCAAACCTAGCGGAGCATCTGTTCTTCCAAATTTGCCAACAAATAATTGAAGGTAGGCATTGAAGAACTGTCTTATGGACTTCATTTTTGGGCTTAGTGAACCACCACCTCATAATTCTATGTCTTACCTGGCCTTGGACCAATCTGATACCACATGAATTGCAGAAGAAAGCCCAGACTAGATTGACAATATGACAATCACTGAGAAAATGGTTAATGGATTCCTCATAATGGTCATTGGGGAAACAGTTACATATAGAAGCAATATTTATCCCAAATCTTTTAATAGCAACATCAGTTGCTACTTTATCCATTAGAACCCTCATCATAAAGAAGGAAATTTTAAAAGGAAGCTTTTTATGCCAAATAGTCATACCTGTAAGAGTAGTTCCTTTCTTTGTTCTCAGTGTGTGCCATGCAGATTTGCAAGAGAAATCCCCTAAAGGATCCGGTGTCCATATGGGTCTGTCTTCTTTTTCCGTATTGAAGGTGATGTCTTTGATATAATTGACCACGTGCAAAGGGAGGATTCTCATCAATTTACTCTGATTCCAAGTATCCCGATGATAGAAATCCCTTACCATAGTTCTTTTAGGAGTCTTACTGTTAATCGCCAATTGAGCTAGAGGCCCAATTCTGTCCAAGAATCCCACCAGAAAGAGATCTCCCCTCTTCCAAGACTCCATGATATATAAGGTTCCACCTTTTGCTTGATGTCCATCATTCTTGTCCATGTATGAGATTGGCCTTGAGCTTTTCTTCTTGCAACAGGATGGAACCTTTTACAATACTTAGCTTCGAGGAAGTCTTTGAGAAGAGATTTTTGAGTACTGGATTTCAACCATATCTTAGCAAAGAAGGCATCACATGTGTCTTTAAGAGATCTGAAGCCAGTACCCCCTTCCTCAATTGGAAAGCACATGTCTTTCCAACCAATCTAGTGCTTCTTGTTTTTGTTACCATCCATACCCCAAAAGAAGTTAAAAATGATCCTTTCAATCTGGTAGAAGACCATCTTGGGAGGATGAACCGCTGATAGAATATGAAGTGGGATAGCCTGCAAAACAGAGTTAATAAGAACAACTTTGCCACCATAGGTTAGAAATTTACCTTGCTATCCTTGGAGTCTTTTTGCTATGTTAGCCGCCATGTTGTTAAAATAAACAACTTTTTTTCTTCCTATGTAAATAGGACATCCAAGGTATTGCATTGGAAATGGCAGTGATTGTATCCAGTAATCTGCTTGATTCTTATATCATCATCTTGGAAGTTGACATAAAAACCAGATTTGACTTTATTTACTAATTGTCCTGAGATCTTCTCATAAGTCTCCATCCTTTCCATCATGATCTTCAAGGATTCAGGATCAGTTGAAGAAAACAAAATTGTGTCATCAGCATAGCATAAATGAGATATAATAGGATCATGATTGTCTATCGAGAAAGGGATAAAAGCATGGTTATTTAATGAATCCATTAATCTTGAAAAAAATTCAGCTCCAATAAGAAAAAGAAAGGGAGATAGAGGATCCCCTTGTTTTAGCCCCCTAGAAGAGTTGAAAAACCCATGTCTACTCCCATTGATATTTACAGAGTACCAAATATTAGACATAAGTCTCCAAATCATATCAATCCAAATCTCATTAAATCCAAAACGCCTCATAATATTGCAAAGGTACTCCCATGAGATTCTATCATATGCTTTATCCATGTCCACCTTTAACGCCACATTTCCATGGGTGGAAGGTTTTGAAATATTATGGACCATTTCCTGGGTCATCATGATATTTTCAGTGATAGATCTCCCTTTGATAAAATCTGTTTGATAAGGAGAAATAAGCTTGTTCATAAAAGGACTTAGTCTTTGGTTCACTAGACTCGATATGATTTTGCAGGAAAAAATGCCAGGGTTAATAGGCCTTAGTTCGTTGAAAGCTTGAGGGTTATCCACTTTTGGGATGAGGATTAGGCATGTGTGGGTCATGGCTTTTGGAATTTGGTTACTTGCAAAGAAATCATTGATCATTAGTAGAAGATCACCCTTAATAATATCCCAACAAGAATGATAAAATTTGTCCAGGGGCACTAGATGGACTCATGGAGAATATTATCACTTTCAATTCCTCAATAGTAGGAATGGGCGTAAGACCTGCATTTTCCATGTCATTGATTACTTTAGGAACACAATTAAGGATAGAAAAAATGGAATCAGTATGTTCTCTAATGAATTGTTTCTGAAAGAAGAATATGGCTTCATTTGCAATATGTTCGTCTCCTTCAATCCAGGTGCCATCACTAAGCCTGATCTTTTAAAGAGATAACCTCTTTCTTCTACTCTTGACAATGGAGTGGAAGAATTTAGAGTTCACTTCCCCCTCTACAAACCATTTGATCCCAGATTTCTGCTTCCATATAGACTCTTCAGTTTTATAGGCCCTGATAAGAAAAGCATTTATACGGTCAAGCTCAGTTCTGTTGATATTAGTGTTATTTGTAATGGTTTTGTGTTCCAGATCTTCCATTTTCCTCTCCAGATCCTTGACATTGTTAACAATATTTCCAATAGAGGTCTTGGACCAATGGGATAGACATCTGCAAGTATTTTTTAGTTTCAAGTGGAATTTCCATATAGGGGATCCATGAACGTCTATGTCCCATGCTTGTTTTACCACCCCTTTGAATCCATTCTCGTTAGTCCAGAGATCTAAGAATCTGAAGTATTTGATGGTGGGTTGGGATATGTTCTTAGCAGTGGTAAGGAGGGGTGAGTGGTCGGATCCTGTTCTAATCAAGTGATTAACATTAGTAGAGTCATAGTTGTTCATACATTCTTGGTTAACCAGCACCCTATCAAGCCTTTTCCAGACTCTTCTGTTAGGAGACCACCCATTACACCAGGTAAATTGTGATCCTGAGAAGCCTGGGCCAATAAGATCGCAATCCATGATAAACTGTATCATAGGCATGCTTTTGGACATTCTGTGAATGTTGCCACCCTGCTTCTCACTTGGATCAATAATACAATTGAAGTCTCTAACAATGTACCATGGGAGCTTATAATTCTGAGAGATATCCCTCGGGTTATTCCAGAGATGTTCCCTCAAACCTGCATCACACTTTGCATAAACAGAAGTAGCAAGGATTCTTGTTCCCATCCATTCAATGGTACAAGTAACCCGTTGATCTGATTCCTCGACCACATTACAGTTCAGTTCATTCTTCCAGAAGATCCATATTTGACTATTGATATTGGCATGGGCATGATCATAGCCTAGCATAGATCTGAACTTATCCATATGATCTGCATTGTGAAAAGGTTCACTAATAGCAATGAAGGGAGATTTTGGAGCCGGATAATGTACTTAAGTCTATCAAAAGCACCACTGGAGCTGATGCTTTTAATATTCTAATATAAGGATTTAAACATCATAAATCAGTTTGAGAGGTTTTGTTCTTGTGGTGTAACCATAACTTGTTGATAGGTGAGTCTTCCACCCCTTCCTCTTGGTTTATTACTTCCCCTCTTGATGTTGTTTCTGCCTCTTAATAGGTGAGTTCTTTCAACAATTCTATCAATTTTCGAACTTATATTAACCTCCACTAAAGCATTAGAGCTAAAAGTTTCAATTAATTGGGCAACATGCTCATCGGTTGTGTGGTTCAAAGGTTGATCTTCATTCTGAAGGCTTTCGCTATCAACACTTTCGAATTCATCAGTTTCTTCAGTGCTCATATCATCCTCATAATCACCATCTTCTTCGCTATCCTTTTCCCCGTCATCCTCATAGGATGATTCTGCCATGTGTGTATTGTTGGAAATGTACATGTCTTCACTTTCTTGATCTTCTTCCAAGTGGGTACCACAAATAAGCTTTAGATAGGTATTATGAGCTCCCCCTCGATCAATTACATGATTGTTTTTGTTGTTATTGTTGTTGCTACTGTTGTGTTCTGATCCATTTCTGCTGTTTGCTTCCTCCTTGATGAGTTTGGTGGTGTTCTCACCATTGGCAGTATTCTCCTGGAAAGAATGTCTACTGTTTTGATCATTTTCGGTGGGAGCTCTATTGTCTTTTTTGTTGCTAATGTTCTACTCCGATGGTTTGTATATTGTGTTTGTTTTCCTACTGCTTGGTTGGACTTTTTCCATGGTTGTGTTTTGGAATTGAGGTTCATTTCTATTGATGTCTTGGTTTTTTTTTACTCTGGACCTCTTTTTCCTGTTGGTATTTTGTTCATTCCTCCGGTTGTTGTTCTGATTATTTTCTTCATCAATTCTGTTTTTACCTTTACCTGGTATTTCTTCCATCATGGGAATCTTCTGCATCTCGAGTGGCTCATTGATAACAATTTCATTTCTTACCTTACCTCTCTGATCTTGATTTACAGTTTGGTGGTTCTGAAGTTGCCTTTCATGTGATCTTTGATCTTCATGTTTATGCTCATAAGGTTTGCTGGGCATTTCCATTTGATTGTTGATCTGAAACCTCACTTTGACACCCTTCTTCTTAGGAACCGTTTGAAATTCATCCTCCTTTGGCTTATCTCTTTTTTGGTCCTTTTCTTTGTTGAGTTGAGCTTCCTTTTGTGCTTTTATCCTTTCATCTCTGATCTTGTTTCCGCATTGGATTTCATAGTGCCATTGCATTTTGCAGTACACACAATAGCTTGGAACCTTTTCATATTCAATGTCAATCCACTTTCCATCATCATTTCCATCGAGTCTTTTATAACCAAGCCATATTTGATCAAGTCTAGGTGTTAAAAGATCAATTTCAACTTTAACCTTTGCAACATTGCCTCTGGATTTAGAATAGGTTGCCAAGTCTGGAGCCACAACCACCCCTATATCTTGCACGAGTCTAGAAACAATATTCCATTTAAATAGATGTCAGGGGAGTTGATGAATTAAGATCCAAACAGGAACAATTGACGTTTTCTCCTCAGGTTTGATGTACGGAGTCCATTTGAAAATTTTCATAGGGGCATCGCCAATGTCTATGTAATCCTTAGCAAAGACGTGATTATAGTCAACCTCATTGGCAAAATCTAGGTATACATTCTTAGGGTCGAAGTATGCTATCTTGACAGAAGCAGAAAAATGGAATTGCCTGATGAAAGTTTTTCTAATTTCCTCCATGGATTGTTTACCTCGACAAAACTTACCTATGATTGTGAATCTGCACTCTTTTGCTAAATTAACGAAATATTCCTCTTCCTTGAAGAGCACCGCCGGTTTACCAAGGTGTGTGCCATGTTGAATCTCAACCATGGTGCCATTGTTAGGAGATTTGAGGTTGGATTGGACAGTAGCGGCAAATGTTGGTTTAGAAACCAATTGTTTATTTTTGATGAAATTACTCCCTTGAAGTCCCTCATTTTGTTGTTTAGGGAGGATGGAGTTGGGTATGTGTTTGTCATTCTGTGGTTGTATGAGCTGTTGGGTTCCTTTATTAAGGTCGTTTGTGTGATTGTTTCTGGGCTGGGGTTGGTCGAAATTGGTCGAGATTTTTGGATAAGAGGAGTGGTTAGTAATGTGGGTGTGTTTCGGAGTGCTGTTATCCGATGAATTGGGTGTGTGATTGATATATGAAGAGTTATGTTGGGTGTTTTTTGGTGGTATTGTGATTGTAGTTGTATTTCCGGTGGTGGCGTTAGGATTATTAGCCGTTGGGGAAGCCGTTAACTGAGTTGTCGCTGTCCCAATTGTTTGGTCAGGTGGTTCTGGGGAGTGGGTGGGGTCTGCTGTGTTGTGTGTCATTTAGAGAGAAGTGAGAAAAAATCTGTAGAGAGAGAAAATGATCCTTTTAACTTAGGTATCATGTACCAGAGAATTGATGTATTATTGGTCCAATTAATTCAGTTACCCAAAATTATTATGTTTTCCCCGAATAAAATTGGTTGAAAATGATTACTTAGAGAAGAAACGTGTGAACCTTCCAATAAAAGAAATTCTCTTTCTGTTATTTGCCAAGAAAGTCAAAATTCAATCATCAAGTTGCAAGAAAAAAAGAGAAAAGGTTAATGGCACATGTAAAATTAAATGGAGAATCGAGTGAAAAATCTGATATATTCGACGGGCTTCACATACAATCTATTATTTGCAGAGGTTTTTGTTTTGTACCTTTTTTCATGGGGAAAAGACATGATTACCTATAAAATTAAAATATTTATCCTATTTTACCCATTAAATTTTTTACTTATTAAACAATTACAGTTGCTACCCAATTAACCTAAAAGACACTGAAACCAAAATAACGATAAAACACCTAATGCCCTAACTATAAAAACGGAAGAGCAACTCAAATTTTGACAGAATTTCACAAAAATTAGTGCATAAAAATTGAAATTCCACCAGCAAAAACTGTAGATCACAGAATCTTTGTTGAAGATCTGAAGAGCGCCATGCAAAGGCTGAAAAAACAGAACGATAGCAGCTGAAAAATCCGACCTTTTTCTAGCCAAATTCTGTTGAACCAAAAATATTTTCAATTCGCAGATACGAATCATAGCAGCTGATTTGAGTTCGAAGACACTAAAATTTTTGCTGCTCAAATTGCATCGCTTTGTTCAGATTTTGATTTTGGATATTAAAGAAGTTTAGCGCTCAAACTGTGTAAAAGCATCGAAACACCCAAATTTTAACTAAAATTATATTCTCAATATGGAGATATGGTGGTCTGAATCATAGAAGTTGATTTGAGTTGGACAAATTTGCTGCTCAAATTCATTATTTGACATTAACAGTGATGAAATTTGCACTGTTAAGATTTAATTTTGGAGATAAAGCAGTTTAGCACTCAAGCTATGTAAAAGCATCGAACAAAAATTGATTTTTAACTGAAATTCTGTTGTCAATCTAGAGATCTGAAAATCCGGTGTTCTGAATCATACCAGCTGATTTAAGTTGGAAAATTTTCTGCTCAAATTCACTATTTGACACTAAGAGTGCTGAAATTTGCACTGTTAAGATTTGACTCTTGAGAAAACCATAATTTTATAAGTAGTTTAGTTTGATAATCTAAGTTGAGAGTCTGACTAAACAATGGAAAATATACCAATTTTGTTGCAGCACAACGGAGAATGGAACAATAACCATCATTTTATAAATTTTCATGTTGATGCATTCTAATAAAGACATGCTGTAAATTTGAACAACTTCTCAAAGAGATTGCAAAGCAGGTGAAGAAGTACAGTAGCACAATAGTTATTCAATAAGCTATTTCTCAAGGATATCCACCAATTACAATATGCAGCGATATGAGCATTAATGTTTACATGGAGTTGAAAAATCAAGTGTAGGGATGACAACACTTCCACTATGTGTGTCATTTGCTGAAATTACTATCGGTGCAAGCACCTCCAATGTCGATGTTGCTGCAACTTCATCAAAAATTGCACAATCTGAAACCAGTGATATGATCACCATTTTTAATGTGCAAGAAGGAGATGACACCAGTATACAACTTGATGATGCATATCATAACTGATTCGTTTCATCAAAAAGTTGAAAAAGGACGAATTTACAAAGACAAGAACCTGTTGGTTCTCGTTATGAAACAATATGCAATCAGAGAAAAATGTCAATACCGGGTTAATAAATCGTGCCCAAAAGGCTCGTCTAAATTTTTGGAAGTAAAGACTATATGCTTATTTCCATTGCTTGCTTATTATGTCATATTAAATTTGTATGAAATGATATTAAATCCTGTTCTGATAGTATTTTTATTTTCTGTAAGAAAAAGATCACTATAATATCACCATATTATAGATATTTAGCATGCCAGTATACTATTTGGGTATACCATTATTTTGATCACTCTTCTCTGCATATAAATGTATTTGTATCATAAATAGGTATACCCTTGATTGCATGGATGAAAGATGCACTTGGAGTGTGATGACCCAAAAGGTCATCCTAAGTTAATTTAGCTATATCTGTATTTCGAGGTCCCGGAAGCTTCCGTTAATCTTACCTCGATATGCGTGCGTATCCCGGGAAGGTAGCCGAGAAGCTTTTATCTGGAAATCAGATGGGAAAAATGAAATTTCTAATAATTAATTGATTAAAGTTGACTTTGGTCAACCTTTTTGGTAAACGGACTCGTACCCATGATTTGATGGTCCCAGAGGGTCCGTAGGAAAATATGGGACTTGGGCGTATGCCCGGAATCGAATTCTGAGGTCCCAAGCCCAAGAAATGAATTTTCAAAGAAAATTGTTTTCTGAAAATAATGAAGGTTTTTGAAAATGATAATTGATTAGAAAACCGTGTTACTAGGCCCGTATTATGGTTCCGGAGCCCGGAACAGGTTCAATATATGTTATGTTACTTATATGTGAAATTTGGTGTAAAACGGACTTGAAATGACGTGATTCGGATCAAAATCAGAATAATTAAGCTTTATGAAGTTTTAAGGAAATTTTATGAGTTTTGGGTTCAATCCATTGATTTTGATGATATCTTGGTGATTTAAAAGCTTTAATAAGTCCGTAGGATATTTTGGGAATCGTGTGTGTTTTTGGTTTTGAGCCCCGAGGGCTCGGATGAGTTTCGGGTAGCTAACGGGGTGTTAAAGTGTCAAAAATCTGGTGTTTTGGCTCATTTTCTGGTGTCTGGTGTTTTCTTCTTTGCGATCGTAGCCTTTGATCCGCGATCGCATAGGCTTAGGTGAAGGGGTGGCTGGATTGCACTATGCGATCGCAACTCAACCTTCGCGATCGCATAGTAGGTCAGTGGAGTCAGGTGGGGCTAGGTAGTATAACTTTGCGATCACAGAGTGTTGTCCGTGATTGCAGACGTATGGTCAGTTTCCTTCCGCGATCGCACCCCCTTGTTCCGCGATCGCATAGTAGTAAGAACCTCAAGCTCTGCGATCGCAGCCCCTCTTCCCCGATCGCAGAGAACAAAAACGTTCAGTTATAATTAAGTCCAAAAACAGAATATTCATTACGGGGCTTTGATATTTTCAGCCTTCTCCTTCTTCTCCAACCTCCATTGACGACCCCAAGCTAAAATCCCTCCATAACCACTTGGGTAAGTGATTTTAACTCCTATTTCTTCCATTTTTCTTCCATATCCCCTAGAATCTCGGCCTAAAATCCTAAAATCAAAGTAGAAAATAGGGGTTTTGGGTAGAGTTAGGTTTTTGGGAATTTTGGGTAATTTAACCCCAATTTGGGGTCGAATTTCAAAACAAATTATATATTCTAACTCGTGGGGGTATGGGTGATCGAGTTTTGGTCCGAGCCTCGTGTTTGGACCAAGTGTGCCCGGGGTTGAATCAATTTGTGATAACGATGGCGGATAAACCAGATAATAATCTTACTTGTCCCCAACGCTAAAGTACCGGGCATTTTCGGGGACTAGCCCGCTTCCACTCTTTTATTTTTTTTTTCGAAAAGATTTGGAATTTTTGGAAGAATGATAGGAATTGTGTATTTAGGCTATGGGATTGTGTTATTGAGTCATTATTGATATACTTAAGTTAATTATGCCTAGATATTGTTGTTCCGGAGTTGAATTCAAAATGAAAGGCGGTGTTAGAAGGTTGATTGCTATATTTTGGACCTGAGGTAAGTGTCTTGCCTAACTTTGGTGAGGGAATAGGTATTGTATGCTATGTGCTAAGTGTTTATCATGTTCAATGCATAGGTAAGGTGACGAGTACCTATGCATTGTGTGTCAAGCATGCCCGTGAGTCTATTTTTGATAAAAATCTTGTTATTACTTCCATGTTCGTTATATTATGAACTTGTCTCTACTTGGAAGCCGTTATTGTTGGAAATCTTGGTTGATGAACCTATGATGTATTGGTTTGATTGAAAATCCAACTGTTAAGGATATATTTGAAATGATTGGTTATAGCTGGGACCCTTGCCGGACAATTGTTGTGATATTGATTGATGCTTTCCCCTTGCCGGGTGATTTGAATTATATTTCCACTATGCTGCATTTCTTACGATTGATATTTGCCATTGTTATGGTGAGGAAGAGTGTAAAGCACGAAGGGCGATGCCGTTCCATGATATACATTGATCACACCATACATTGCATAGTGAGGAAGAGTGTAAAGC
>ML256949.1:0-29181 GCA_005239495.1 Nicotiana undulata
ATTATTTGCAGCAGCTTTACGGGATTTAGAGGTAGTTGTCCAGCGTCCACAGCTTCTCCATTTTCCTTATTTAGTATTAGAAATTCATTCATAGACATTTATTATGACATTAGCAGAGTTATATTTATTTCTTTTAGATGCTCATGATCATTGACTCCAGTCTTGGGAGGTTTAGGTTTTGTTTAGACTATTATTGGGGCGCTAAGATTTAAATAAATTATTATTTTGCTATGTTGCTACTTATCATTGAATTGTGAAGTATTATAATAGAACAAATGTATAGTAAAGTGATGGTTGGCTAGCCTAGTTCCACGATAGGCGTCATCACGGCCTGTTAGGATTTGGGGCCGTGACACAAGCCCTCAGGGCTTCAAACCAAACATGGACGGAAGTCTAAAAACATCATATGGACTTTCTTGTGCGATCAAATCATCAAAATAACATTAAAAATTACGAATTTAACCTCAAAACTCATAATTTTCTCAAGAACACTCAAATTTTCTAACCTTTCAACCGGGCGTCCAAATCACGTCAAATCAATTCCGATTCTAATCAAATTTTACAGATAGGACTTAAATATCATAACAAAATACGGGACCGATACCAACGAGTTCAAATATTAATTCATTTCTTTATTTCCTTTAAAAACCAGCACAACAATTTTCTTCAAAAATTGTTTTCTAAGGTTAGGGACCTCAGAATTCAATTTCGGGCGTACTTCCAAGTCCCATATTTTATTGCGACCTTTCAGGATCGTCGGAACACCGATCCGAGTCCGTTTACTCAAAATGTTGACCAAAGTCAACTAAAACCAAATTTTAACTCTAAAAATTTCTATTTCTCGTATTTTCACATAAAAACTTTCCAGTTTCACGCCCGGAGTGCGTATGCAAATCAAGGTAATTAAAATTAGTCTCTTTAAGACTAATGAGCCCAGAATAGTGTCTTAATTAATAATATGGCCCTTTGGGTCATCACAATGTCGAACCCTCCGCTTTATCGTCATCATCGCCCGTGGATCGGCGGAGGAAGTCGAAGTCCTCGTGAATGACTACATCCTTTTTATGTCCCCTAGCTGGATTCGCTTTGCTTTGGGAGCCCTTGTCCTTCGAGGACCTTTACCTCTAATTATCTTTTTTCGGCTCCGAAGCCGAAGGCTCCTCTTCCTCACCGAAAGGGGGCGGCCTCAACTCGAAGAACTCAAGAATACCTACAACAGAAAAGTTAAGTCTTGAAAAGAGGTATCTCTTAAAAAGGAAGAAATATATTCATATATGTGTACCATGGTGCTTCGCCTCCCAATTGCCCCTCGACAAATCCATCCACTTGCGTTTATCATATGTCGAAGTAGCTGCAAGTTTGCGAGCCAGTCCGCGAGGTCGAGGACCGCATCCGACATCCATGGGATCGTTGAAAGAAAAGGAAGGGAACAGTTACTCGGCGTCCAACGAAATTAGTGAAAGGAAGATGAAGCATCGCATTTTACTCACGTGTGAAGTTCCATTTCGCAGGAAACGATAGGAACTCTGAGGGAATGACGTCGATGGTCCTCACTCTGATGAATCGGCTCATCCAGCCTCGATCCCTACTCTCATAGGCTAGAAAAGAAAGATTTAGTGGCCCGGCGTTGGAGCTTGATTAGACCCCGGAGATGCTGGAGCCGATACGGTCGAATGAGGTGGCTGAGAGTGAATTCGATCCCAGCCTTTTCAACAAAAAACCTCATCATTAGCAGGATCCGCCAGAAGGACGGATGGATCGGGCTAGGGTAACTTGGTAACTTTGGCAGAACTCGAGCACGAGTGGATCGAGGGGACCTAATGTGAAAGGGTACGTATACACTGTCAGAAACCCCTATACGTAGGTCGTAACATCCTCATCACAAGACGGTATCTACAGAACGACCTCCTCCCCCCATCTGCACTCTCTCCTTACGACCCCGATATCTACAGAACGACCCCGATATAAAGACCTCTATGGCATTCCAATCCCGATGTCGAGAGGCTTGAAATAGAGTCTGAAGATCGACCTCGAAGTGCATACCTCGAGAAGGTATATCGAAGTCCCATTACGGCCTACCTCGGAGAAGTATAAATTCGATGACCATCATGGAAAGGCGGGAATTTCCCAAGAACACGTGGTTAGAGCTGATAAGGTTTGCAAAGGTAGTACAAGTCCATACAAGGGCGTTACAGAGCTTTACCAATATCATTTATCTGTCATAATTAGACATGTACTATGTTGAGATTCACCCCTCCTATATAAAGGGGACCCTAATCATTCTTGTAACACAACATTTACTGTAATAGAACATTCTCTACTCTTTTCGTGCTCAACACTGTCTTACAGCTTTATTGTTCTTCATTTATTGTTCTTCATTTATTGTTCTTCATTTATTGTTCTTCATTTATTGCTATCATTCGACCCCGAAGCCCCCGATTCCACCAAGCTCGAGGCCCCTATTCTCTAACAAGAGTGGTTTGACTATCACATTTTCTTTACTTACGCTTATTATTTCTTGTTTATTAACTAGTATTGGAATAAATTATATATTTTTATAATCACAAATTAAATATAATTGTTAGAACCATTTTCAAAGTAAACAGATATAATATGCAAATGACGTATAAAAGCCTAATTAATAATGCATTTAATTGGCGATGTTATAACACTTCAATAATCAAGGACGATTCTCCTTCAGGCGAAACAGTGACATAATGCTTTTGGTTGAAATGCAAACATCAGCATGGTTTTGTACGTAAGATGCCAGCTACAAGTCATGAGAGTCATTATGTATTGACAAACGGGGTTGTCGTGGAGTGGTAAGTACTTCTTCATCCTTAACTAGAGGTCTTGAGTTTGAGCCCCTGAATATATAATTGTTTTGTTAGGGAGCACTTTACCACCTAATGTGGGACTTTCGGGCGCGAGGCCGAATTAGTCGGGTCCTAATGTAGGTATTGAATACCGGATGAGAAATAAAAAAAAAATCATTATGAATTGATAATTCTGTTCTGAAAAGATAATTTAAAGAATATAAAAGCGCTAGCTCATTTGCAAAAATATCCTTTTTATTTGTATACTAAATGATGTACCCGTGTGGTGCACGAATCTAATTGTTATCTTTTTTCTTCTTATTTTTTTCTTTTTAATATTTCTTGGTCTATAGCTAATTACACATTTTTACGCTTTTAGTGAAAGAAGAAGAAAATAGGCTTTTGTGTAATAACATATAGAACAACGACTACTTGTATTGTTATTTATCTTTTGTATTATGTGTATTTTAGTTTTTCTGAAATCTTATTATTGTACCAATCACTTTGTAATACTTGTCGAAGTTTAATACTTTATTATACAATGATTAGATAATAATTCAAGTATAATTTAAATTATTTTTACATAGGGTCTACACTTTTTTATTTTAAAAATTTTTTGCACTGCCAAACTTAAAATTAATGACTATAAAATAATGATTGAAATGTATTTATGCATTACGTTATATATATATATATATATATATATATATATATATATATATATATATATATATATATATATGCTTTTAGTATTTTCAGTTGTGTTATGCATCACTTTTTCTTTTTATACTAATCAAAATTTGAATAATAAAACATATTAATTTTATTCCACAATAGTTGATGAAAAAGTAATTTTTTGTTTTTGTTCTTTGAAATAATAATCGTGATTTTTAATTATTAAGAATATTTAACAAGAAAATTGATATTTTATTCTAGTTTAATGACATAATATTAAAAAATAATTAATCTCTCGATCACTCTAAATACTAATCAAATTTACCTTAAATTGAATGCAATTTTTTCTAGTTTCACTGATTTGATTGAGATATTATTTAGGATATAATACAATTTTCATCACAATGTTATTTGTTGAGATTTTAAAAAATAATTAATTGTATATTTATGTATTTTGAAATTTATATAATGTTGAATTCTTGTTGAATAGAGGAAGTACCCGACTAACTTGGATCATCGAGGGAGAAGTATAATCATGTATGACGATTTGACATAATGATTTTTGAAAAAATAAATTCTACAAATAAATTGTCTTAATTTTTACTTCAGATATTCTCAAATCATATTTTAGAGAGGGATACTTATTATACAATTTGAACAAATTTAATATTCTATAATAAAAAAGAGGACTTGGAACTATATTTTATTCTTAATTTTTTTTTTCCTAATTTTATAAAGTATTCCAAACAAAATTGCAATTTGAGAACTTTGTATAATCAATTGATAATAATATAAGATCATCTGAATGTAAATCTACATAAATTATCACTAAATATTTTCTAATATAAGTCTTCATTACCTAAAATAGTTAATAAATAAATAAATGAAATAATTTTTAAGGATATAGTAGAATTGTCTATATAAATGTATGTTACCATAGTTCTTTTAACGAGCTGAACATTTGAATTACCAAAAAGATAAATTTTCTAGTTTAAAGTACTCATTGAAAAAATAATAATAACAATCAAATAATGTGTTTAATGAAGAAAGTGAAGGTTGAATGTAAAGTCGGGTCCACCTGAAAAATTTAATAGCTTATGACCACCTTAATTTTGATTTTCCATGTTATTAAGAACCCACAACCAAACTTTTGAGCCTAAAATACAAGCAAATAATGCACTAATACATTTAAAATGACCATTATGCCCTTAGTCAATTAAGCGGTTCTTCGTATGCGGAGTGACTAAGAACTTTTTCCCTGTCTCATGTCACATGTTAAGATCCTTAGTTAGTTTCACATTCCTTGTTCCTGTAATGAGGGCTATCATATATTTGGATCTTCCATTCTTACGGGAAGTTGGGTACCGGTCTATCTTCTCTCTTTTATATAATATAATAGAAATAGAAATCTAAGATAGTACTAGTAATAATCATTTATGATTCTATTCCCCACCTCTCTGAAAAGAAAGATTTGAACATATTATCATTACTCAAACAGTCCAAACAAATTTCATAGAGATTCAGGTGAATGTACGTAGCAATTGCTCATCTTAAATACTTCAACTCATACAGTTCACTTGACGAGCATTTCTCCATAAGAGGCTTTAAAAATATTTTTGTAGCTAATGAGAATTGAACTTATGACTTTATAAAAAATTTAAACCCCCTTGACCACTAAACTAAACTTCTAAGTTGTGCTAAGAGAGTGCAAAACTCAATATATAGAGATAAACACAAATTTTTCCTTATATATACAGTGTAATTTTTCGGCCTCGAAGGGACAACTTTACTAGTTGACAAATTAAAATTAACTTCCTTTTTTCTCATTGGTATCTTGTACTTAAATATAGAAAGAAGGGATCCCTCGTCACGCAGGTAATAATTAATCAAAATGTTCAAAATTACCTTCACATGGTGGCGGGATGTTATTAGGCTCTTTACATATAACGCATTCAATTTTCATTTAAAAGGTGCTTCTCCACTGAAGTGTGATTATTTGCTATTAATCATCCTTGAAGCTTGGAAAAAATATGTTAATTAACATTAAATTGACGTAATTCAAATGAAAATCATGGTAAAAGCGAAATTGTTTAACCAATTACAGAGAAATGCAGAGACTTTGCAGAGATAGAAGAGAGTTGAAGAAATAGAGGGAAACAAGATGATAATATGTTATTCATCTTCTTAAAACAAGGTGAGAGTATAAGCCCATATATATAGAATCTATATGGACTAATAACAGAATTAATCATATTTTTAATACCCTAACTAACTTCTAACTAATTCATTAATACTAACGGATACATAGCTAATGACTAACCTACCATTTCTTCCTTGTCATGTAATACTCTTTTTTACGCTCCCCTCAAACTAGGTAATACAACAATATTATAAACTCCTAGGTTGGAACTGAGGTATTCATGTTGAACTTTGTGAAGCCCTTTAGTAAAGATGGTTGCTGGTTGTTCTCTGGTGGGAATTACTTGGTTGTGATCAGTCCTTGTAATATCTTTTCTCGAATGAAGTGACAATCAATTTCGATGTGTTTGGTTCTCTCATGATATACTGGGTTGGCTGCAATTAGCATAGCAACTTTACTATCGCTGAAAATATCAGCAGGTAGTTTGATCTGAAAATCAACTACTTTTAGTAAATCAATCATCCAAATTAACTCTGCAACTGTGGTAGCAATGCTTTTATATTGAACTTCTACTGAGCTTGTTGAAACAATTGTTTGCTTTTTAGATTTTCAGGAAACTAAAGAATCCCCAAGTCTAATCATATAACCTGTAACAGATTTTCTTATATGTGGGCAGGAAGCCCAATCAGCATCACGAAATCCCATGATTGTATTGGTAATGTTACTAGATAGTAGAACACCTTGACCAGGCTGTTTTTCAGATATCTTATAATTCTAAATGCAACTTCCATGTGTGACCTTTTAGAATTATAAAGAAATTGACAGAGAGTTTGAACACTAAAGGCTATATTCGAGTCATGGTAATGTACAACAACTTACCTATCAATCTTTGATAGGGAGTATGATCCTCCGTTTCTTTGTCGTCAGTGAATGTGTCTGATTTAGTGGTCTTGACACAATCATTATATTCCTTTGTTGTGAGCATTACATTGTAATCTTGAGGTGTGATAGCAGGTTTGGCAGCCCCTAGTAGAGTTTCAGAAATAAGTTCTAGTGCATACTTCCTTTGGTGCATTAAGAATCCTTGCTTGGACCTGACAAATTCAATGCCTAGGAAATACTTTAGCTCACGTAAGTCATTCATTTTGACGGCCTTCTGCTTGGCAGTTTTGGTGTTTTGTATCAAACTAAGGTCATCTCCTGTGATAAGCATGTCACCAACATATACTAACACTATAGTGATGCCTTCTAAAGTCTTTTTGAAGAAAATAGAGTGATTAAACTGACTCTGCTGAAATGCATACCCCAATAAAGCTTTTGTTAACTTAGCATTCCATTGTCTTGGAGCATGTATCAAACTGTATAATGTCACGACCCCAAAATTAAAATTGGTCGTGATGGCACCTATTGTGAAACTAGGCTAGTCAAACTACCTAAAATAACAGGTAAAACTTTCCCTTTAGATCATAAGTTATAGTATTTCATTTAAGATTTCCGTTTTCAAGCATGATGACATTTATAGTAATAGAAAGGATCAAGTCTAACCACATCCCAACATCAGGAGTCAACTGCCATGAGTATCTAAAGGAGTAAATACATTGAATAATATCATTTCTTTGCTAATACAAATCCAGAGAATACAAGAAATCTGTAAACTACGAAAGGAAAAAGGCACGATGTGGACGCCAAACATCTACCTCTATCCTCGACTTGGCTCCAAAGCAGGTGAAAGTCAGCTAGCGCTCTGGCCCGGTACCTGGATCTGTACACAAGGTGCATAGAGTAACGTGAGTACGCCAACTCAGTAAGTAACAACCGTAACTAAAGACTTGAGTGCAGTGACGAGGATTTAAAAGTTGAAATTTCCTAAAATATGTGCTAGTAAAAGTAAATAGAGCAAGTCAAAAGTCTACATTTGCCAAATACTTCGCAAACTCCAGTTTTCCCATTTAAACTTGCATAAAACATTCACTCAACGTTTATTAAAGAGACTCAGTGTAAAGATGATTGAAAAACAATGATCTCACACATAATAGCCTCTCATGCACGGTATCACTCACAAATAAGGTCTCTCAGATACTCCTGTTTCACGACCCAAATCCTAATTCAGGTCGCGATGGTGCCCAACAGCGGGGTTAGGCAAGCCGATATAACTTTCACTAAGTGATACCCTTCCCATTTGATCAAACAAGTCAATGGTTACCAGTTTATAACAACTAATATGATACTATCCCTGAGTGAAGGTAAAGTCATAGTAGATACAAAGCCGAAATAAAACATACACATAGATATACATCCCAAAACCCCAAAATTATATACCGCGTGTGTGACAGGAACTAGTGTCACGAGTGTCACAGGAAACTACTGAATATACAATGACTACAACATATACATGGTCTCAGTCTGAATGAAATAGATAGAGATCATAACAAAGAAACTACCGGACGCTGCTAGGAAGTCGCCAGGAAAGCAGCTCACCGTGAAGTATGACCACGCTATCAATATATGGCGTCGGCCTGAAATCCAGATGGACCAGCCTCCGAACCTGTACAGTCAAGTACAGAAAAGGAAAGAAAGTGCAGCATGAGTACATATATATAAATATGTACCCAGTGAGTATCCCGTATAATCTCAAAGAAGTAGTGATGAGAGGTCGACTCGATACTCACTAAGGTCGAACAGTCGTAAAGTAAGCAGGATGTAAAGAAAATTGTAGGTAAGTAAAGCAAATAATCAAGTACATAAATATCCGGCATCAAATAGCAACTCTCAAATCAACAAGTTGATATCCGTCGTGGCGTCCGGCCCGATCCCACCCTGGTAGTCTCAATCTCGTCGTGGCGTACGGCCCGATCCCACCCTGGTAGTCTCAATCTCGTCGTGGCGTACGACCCGATCCCACCCTGGTAGTCTCAATCTCGTCGTGGCGTACGGCCCGATCCCACCCTGGCAGTCTCAATCTCGTCGTGGCATACGACCCGATCCCACCCTGGTAATCTCAATCTCGCCGTGGCGTACGGCCCGATCCCACCCTGGTAGTCTCAATCTCGCCGTGGCGCGGCCCGATCCCATAATATAATCAATCATCACTCTGCCGTGGCGTACGGCCCGATCCCATAATATAATCAATCATCACTCTGACGTGACTCTGTTATCACTCTTAAATCAAGCCAAGTATCACACGTTCAAAGACAACAATACCAATCACACAAGTATACAAGTCATATTTATGCTACAACAGAGGAAAACAATGAGCATGTTGTGTCCTAACTACCCGGACGAAGCAGTAATAGCCACTACGTACGGACTCTCGTCACTCGGTGCGTACGTAGCCCCCAAACAAGATCACATAGCAAACAAGGTTACCTAGAGGGACAATTTCCCTCTTACGAGGTTAGAAAAGAGACTCATCTCGATAAGAGCACTCCTCGGACCAAGGACCAGATCAAAAGATGCGCCCAAAATTCCGAAACTACTCTTGACGGCTCATAACTAGCCAAACATAGCATAATTGAATCAATTCATGCTCCAGGAATAAGAATTAACAAGAAATTCCAAAATATAGCATTCTTGAATTCTTGAAATTTCGACCTCGGGCCCACGCGTTCGGATTTTGAAAAATCTCGAAGAAATGAATTACCTGAAGCCCAAGGATCGTAATTACATAATTCATTTAGGAATTTATGGCTAAAAATGAAGTTTCACTATTTTCCCAAAACCCCACATCTTTCTATCAATTCCTATGAATTTTAAGATAATTGGAAGAGAATTTTATTTGAATTTTATATTAAAAAGTCATGAAAACGGACAAGAAATAACTTACCTTGATGAATTTGAACTTGGCCAGCCCTTTCCCTAGCTTGGAGGAGCTCTAGTGGAAGTTGGGAGTTGAGGAATGAAGAAGAAACCCGAAATTAGACATTTAAATACTGCCTAAGAAAACCTTCACTGCGATTGCAACATCAGTCCTGCAATCGCGGAGAACAAATGAACCTGGCCCCCAGGAAGCACTATGTGATCGCATAGAAGGGGCATGCGATCGCAGAGGGTAGGGAGGTAGGCTTATGCGATCGCAGGAGTGAAGTCTGCGACCGCAGAGAGGAACAGGCAGTAGGGGGTAGGTGACTTGTGCGATCACAGGGGTGAGTCTGCGTTCGCACAGAGTTGGGAAGGGGACCTTATGCGATCGCGGAGTGATGTCTGCGATCGCAGAGAACATTGGATGGCCCAGCATAATTACTTCTTTGCGATCGTATAGAAGGAAACCAGACAGAAAAATTTCTGGTTTTTCCAACTTAGCTCCCGGGGGTCTAAAACACCCCGAGCCCCTCGGGACCCCGTCCAAAAGCACCGGCAAGTCTGTATTCATGATACGGACTCGCTTGAACTTCCGGAACATGAAAAACAACAGCGGAACTTAAAATTCAACACCAAAACCAAATTAATCAAACTTAAGAACTTTGAAATTCTAGAATTCATTACATTGCGCCGAACGAGTCTATACTTCTCGGAATGACCCCAAATTTTGTAGACAAGTCACAAATGACTATAAAGAACTATTGTCGGTCCCGGAATTCCATTCGAACCCCGATAGCATGAAGTCCCGCTCCAGGCCAAAATTTAAACTTAAGGAAATCCTGATTTCCCTTTCGGGCGCCGAAACGCTCCCGGGTCATCAGAAACCCGAGTGGAACATACGCCCAAGTCCGAAATCATCATACGGAGCTACTGGAGCTGTCAGAACTCGATTCCGAGATCGTTTGCTCAAAATGTTGACCGAAGTCAAACTTGGCCAAATAGGCCAGCCTTAAGGGACCAAGTGTTCCTAAACCATCCAAATCATTCCCAAATCCCGGACCACCCGCTCCCGCGAGTATAAAGCACGAATAGCCACTATGGAAGGTTTCATTTAAGGAAACGGGACCCTGATATGCAAAACGACTGGCTGGGTCGTTACATTCTCCCCTTCTTAAACAAACGTTCGTCCTCGAACGGGACTAGATTCGTACCTGGAGTGCTGAATGGCTGTGGATATCTGCTCCGCATGTCCCGCTCGGACTCCCAAGTCGCCTCCTCAACTGGTTGGCCTCTCCACTGGACCTTAACTGCAGAAACTATCTTAGACCTCAATTGGCGGTCCTGCCTATCAATAATGGCCACTGGCTCCTCCTCGTAGCCCAACTTCTCATCTAACTGAATAGTGATGTAATCAACCACGGACGAAAAGTCGACGTGATACCCCCGAAGCATAGATACATAAAATACTGGGTGAACTCTTGATACGGCTGGAGGCAAAGCAAGCTCATAAGCAACCTCTCTGACCCGCTTCACCACCTCGAAAGGACCTATAAACCTGGGGCTCAGCTTGCCTTTCTACCCAAATCTCATAATGCCCATCATAGGCGAAACCTTCAACATGACCTTATCTCCCTCCATGAATGCTACATCACGTGCCCGCTGATCTGTGTAGCTCTTCTGCCTAGACTGGGCTGTACGGAGCCTTTCCTGAATAATCTTCACCTTTTCCAAGGCATCTCTTACCAGATCTGTACCATATAGCTTGGCCTCGCCAGGCTCAAACCACCCGATCAAAGAACGACATCACCGACTGTATAAAGCCTCAAATGGAGCCATCTCGATGTTGGACTGATAACTATTATTGTATGCAAACTCCGCTAAGGGAAAGAACTGATCCCACTGACCCCCGAAATCAATTACGCAAGCCCTGAGCATATCCTCCAAAATCTGAACCGTACGCTCTGACTGGCCATCAGTCAGAGGGTGAAATGTTGTACTGAGGTCTATTTGAGTACCCATCTCGCTGTGCAAAGCTCTCCAGAAATGCGAAGTGAACTGAGGACCCCGATCTGAAATGATAGATACCGGCACACCATGCAACCGGACTATCTCACGAAGGTAAATCTGAGCTAGCCTCTCTGTAGTATAAGTGGTAGCCACAGGAATAAAATGCGTCGATTTGGTCAATCTATCCACAATGACCCAAACCGCATCAACCCTCCGCAAAGTCTGAGGCAACCCAACAACGAAGTCCATAGTGATACGCTCCCACTTCCACTGAGGAATGGGCATCTGCTGAAACAAGCCTCCTGGCCACTGATGCTCGTACTTAACCTGCTGACAATTAAGACACCTGACCACATACTGAACAATGTCCTTCTTCATCCGCCTCCACTAGTAGTGCTGTCTCAAATCACGATACATCTTCGTTGCTCCTGGGTGAATAGAGTAACGAGAACCGTGCACCTCTGCTTGAATCCTTTCCCTCAGGCCATCAATATCAGGAACACACAATCGCCCTTGGAGCCGCAGAACACCGTCCTCACCTAAAGTAACCTCCTTGGCCCTGCCCTGGACCACTGTATCCCTAACCGCTGCTAGGCATGGATCATCAAACTGTCGAGCCTTGATCTCTCCCAATAATGAAGACTGAGCTACCACGTGAGCTAAAACTCGACGAGGCTCTGAAAGGTCCAACCTTACCAAACGGTTGGCCAAGGACTGTATGTCCAAGGCTAAAGGTCTCTCCTCCGCTGCAATGTAGGCCAAACTACCCATGCTAGCTGCTTGCCTGCTCAAGGCATCCGCAACTACATTTTCCTTGCCTGGGTGATACAGAATAGTGAGATCATAGTCTTTCAACAACTCAAGCCACCTCCGCTGTCTCAAATTAAGGTCCCTCTGCTTGAGTAAGTACTACAGGCTGCGGTGGTCAGTATAGACCTCACAAGATACACCGTACAAATAATGCCGCCATATCTTCAAAGCATGAACAATCGCCGCCAACTCCAAATCGTGCACAGGGTAATTCTTTTCATGAACCTTCAGGTGTTGCGAAGCATAAGCAAAAACCCTGCCATACTGCATCAACACACATCCCAACCCGATGCGCGAGGCGTCGCAATACACTATATACACTCCAGACTCAGAAGGCAATGATAACACTGGTGCTGAAGTCAATGCTGATTTGAGCTTCTGAAAGCTCGCCTCACAATCGTCGGACCACTGAAATGGAGCATTCTTCTGAGTCAATCTAGTCAGTGGAGCGGCAATAGAAGAGAATCCCTCCACGAATCGACGGTAATAACCTGCTAAACCCAGAAAACTTCTGATCTCTGAAGTTGAAGTAGGACGTGGCCAACTCTGAACTTCCTCAATCTTCTGCGGATCAACCTTGATACCCTCACCTGAAACCACATGCCCCAGAAATACCACGGACTCCAGCCAAAACTCGCACTTGGAGAACTTAGCATATAACTTCTGCTCTCGCAAGGTTTGAAGTACAACTCTCAAATGATGCTCGTCCTCTCCCAGGCTCCGTGAGTAGATCAATATATCATCAATGAAAACAATAACGAAGGAGTCGATATACGGCCTGAATACCCTATTCATCAAGTCCATAAATGCTGCTGGGGCATTAGTCAAGCCAAAGGACATCACTAAGAACTCATAGTGGCCATATCTGGTGCGAAATGCAGTCTTCGGGACATCAGAAGCCCGAATCTTCAACTGGTGATAACCTGACCTCAGATCAATCTTAGAGAACACACGAGCACCATGTAGCTGATCAAACAAATCATCAATGCGCGGCAGAGGATACTTGTTCTTGATGGTCACCTTATTCAACTGGCGGTAGTCAATACACATCCGCATAGACCCATCCTTCTTCTTCACAAATAGGAGTAGAGCACCCCACGACGACACACTCGGCCTAATAAAACCCTTGTCCAACAACTCCTCAAACTGCTCCTTCAGTTCCTTTAGCTCCTTAGGAGCCATACGATAGGGAGGAATAGAAATAGGGTGAGTATCTAGTGCCAAATCAATGCAGAAATCTATATCTCGATCTGAAGGCATGCCTGGAAGATCTGAAGGAAACACATCCGGAAACTCCCGAACGAAAGGCACTGAACCAAGGGTAGGAGACTCGGCAGTGGTGTCCCGTACATAAGACAGACACCCTTTCTCGACCATATGCCGAGCTTTCATGAAGGAAATGACCCGGCCGAAGGCACTAACTGAAGAACCTCTACACTCTAACCTCGGCGACTCAAGCACGGCTAATGTAACTATCTTGGCATGGCAATCCAGGACAACATGATGAAGGGATAACCAATCCATGCCCAAGATGACCTCGAAATCAACCATATCCAACAACAACAGATTGGCTCTGGTCTCCATCTCACAGAAGGTAATTATACAAGACCGGTAGACCCGGTTTACCATTACAGAGTCACCCACAGGAGTGGATACATACAAGGGAGAACCCAAAGACTCGCAATTAACATCCAGAGAATGGTCAAATAATGCTGAAACATATGAATATGTGGACCCTGGATCAAATAGCACTAAAGCCTCTCTACCACAGACCGAAATAATACATGTAATCACAGCGTCTGATGCCACTGCATCTGCCCTGGCTGGAATAACATAAAATCTGGCTGGAGCACCCAATGACTGAGCTCCCCCAGGACGAGTTGGGGCTGAACGACCCCTTCCTGACTGGCCTCCCCCTCTAGGACGGCCCCTGCCGATCTGACCTCCACCCCTAAGTGGTCGTGCTGCTGGTGCTGTAATCATAGGCTGCTGGCTTTGCTGCACGGCCTTGCCCCGATTCCTGGGACAAAACCTCCATGCGTGACCCAGATCCCCACACTCGAAGCAACCCCCTGGCACTACTGCTTGCTGCCCTGAAGAGGAGGAACCCTGACTAGCTGAAGAGCGGTGTGAATCCCCTGGTAAAGCACTAGGATAAGAACTGGAGGATCTCTAATGGCTAGAATAACTGCTGGGTGCATTCTGGATGGCTGAAGGATGATATGAGCGCTCTGGCATGGCGCTAAACTGGAGCCTGACTGGAACAACCCTAGGAGGTACTGTAGGTGATGAATAGGAAGGCCTGCTGAACTGGACACCTCCGTACTGACCCCTGGCCCTAGCTGGAGCCCCTCTGAAATCTCCTACAAACCTAGCCCTCTTGTCTTACTAACCCTGCTGACCTGGCTGACCCTGCTCCCTTCCCCTCACACGGTAACCCTCGATACGTCAAGCTATATTGACTACAAGCTGATATGGGGTACCCATCTCTACCTCTATGGCCATGGAAGTCCTTATACCCGGATGTAAGCCTGCCACAAACCGTCGAACCCTCTCAGCATCTGTGGGAAATATCATGAGAGCATGGAGAGACAACTCGGAGAACCTGGCCTCATAATCTCACACAGACATCTGCCCCTGCTCTAACCTCTCAAACTTACCCCGAAGCTCCTCCCTCTCAAATGGTGGAATGTATCTGTCAAAAAATAACTGAATAAATTGCTCCCAAGTAACCGGTGGCGACCCTGCTGGCCTACTGAGAACATATGACTGCCACCAGCGGCGAGCTCTGCCCTCAAGCTGAAATGTCGTGAAATCTACCCCGTGTGACTTTAATATCCTCGTGTTGTGCAGTCTGTCCCTGCACCTCTCGATAAAATCTTGTGCATCCTCTCTTCGCTCAGCCCCGAAGGTCGGAGGGCGAAGCTGGGTCTACCTACCCAGCAGCTTCTGCTGGTCTATCTCTACAACTGGCCTGGGCTCCGGTGCTGCCACCCCAGGCTGAATCGCGATCACCGGTGGGATATCTAGAGTACGATGTACTGCTACCGATGGTCCTATAGCCTGGGCGGTAGGGATCTGAACTCCCCCCTTGCCTGAGAAGTAGCAGGATCTGATGGAAGTATACCCGCCTGTGACATAGTATCCATGAACCTCGGCATACGACCCATGACCTCCTGGAAGCCTGGCGCCGTCATAAAATCAGCGGGTGGTGGAGCTACTGGAGGCAGCTCATCCTGCTCCTCAACATAAGGATCCTCAATCGGTGCAACCGGTACAACTCTAGGACGCCCTCGCCCCCTACTACGAACAGGAGCCCTACCCCTGCCCCTACCACGGCCTCGAGCGGCTGGGGTAGCAGCCTCTCCTAGATCAGGAACATGTGAAGCACGCGTCCTCACCATTTCGAGAGAATAGAAGAACAGGTTTGAGTACATCATTGGTTGCACGATAATATATAAACAAAAGGAGTTTCTTAACACCCTGTAGCCTCCTAAAGATAAGTACACACGTCTTCGTACCGATCCTCAAGACTCTATTGGGTTTGCCCGTGACTCGTGAGACTACGTGAACCTAAGGCTCTGATACCACATTGTCACGACCCAAATCTTAATTCAGGTCAAAATGGCGCCCAACAGTGGGGTTACGTTGTCACGACCCAAATCCTAATTCAGGTCGCGATGGCGCCCAACAGCGGGGTTAGGCAAGCCGATATAACTTTCACTAAGTGATACCCTTCCCATTCGATCAAAAAAGTCAATGGTTACCAGTTTATAACAACTAATATGATACTAGCCCTGAGTGAAGATAAAGTCATAGTAGATACAAAGCTGAAATAAAACATACACATAGATATACATCCCAAAACCCCAAAAATATATACCGCGTAAGTGCCAGGAACTAGTGTCACGAGTGTCACGGGAAACTACTGAATATACAATGACTACAACATATACAGGGTCTCAGTCTGAGTGAAATAGACACAGAGCATATCAAAAAAACTCTCGGACGTTGCTAGGAAGTCACAAGGAAAGCAGCTCACCGTGAAGTATGACCACGCTATCAATATCTGGCGTCGGCCTGAAAATCAGATGGACCAGCCTCCGGACCTGTACAGTCAAGTACAGAAAAAGAAAGAAAGTGCAACATGAGTACATATATATATAAATATGTACCCAGTGAGTATCCCATCTAATCTCGAAGAAGTAGTGACGAGAGGTCGACTCGATACTCACTAAGGTCCAACAGTCGTAAAGTAAGCAGGATGTAAAGAAAACTATAGGCAAGTAAAATAAATAATCAAGTACATCAATATCCGGCATCAAATAGAAACTCTCAAATAAACAAGTTGATATCCGCCGTGGCGTACGGCCCGATCCCACCTTGGTAGTCTTGATCTCGCCGTGGCGTACGGCTCGATCCCAGCCTGGTAGTCTCAATCTCGCCGTGGCGTACGGCCCGATCCCACCCTGGTAGTCTCAATCTCGCCATGGGGTACGACCCGATCCCATAATATAAACAATCATCACTCTGCCGTGGCGTACAGCCTGATACCATAATATAATCAATCATCACTCTCCCGTGGCGTACGACCGATCCCATAATATAATCAATCATCACTCTGTCGTGACTCTCTTATCACTCTTAAATCAAGCCAAGTATCACACGTTCAAAGAAAACAATACCAATCACACAAGTATACAAGTCATATATATGCTACAACAGAGTAAAACAATGAGCATGCTGTGTCCTAACTACCCGGACGAAGCAGTAATAGCCACTACGTACGGACTCTCATCACTCGGTGTGTACGTAGTCCCCAAACAAGATCACATAGCAAACAAGGTTACCCAGAGGGACAATTTTCCTCTTATAAGGTTAGAAAGGAGACTCACCTCGATAAGAGCACTCCTCGGACCAAGGACCGGATCAAAAGATGCGCCCAAAATTCTGAAACTACTCTTGAAGGCTCACAACTAGCCAAACATAGCATAATTGAATCAATTCATGCTCCAGGAATAAGAATTAACAAGAAATTCCAAAATATAGCATTCTTGAAGGTTCTTGAAATTTTGACCACGGGCCCACGCATTCGGATTATGAAAAATCTAGAAGGATTGAATTACCCGAAGCACAAGTATCGTAATTACATAATTCATTTAGGAGTTTATGTCTAAAAATGAAGTTTCACTATTTTCCCAAAACCCCACATCTTTCTATCAATTCCAATGAATTTTAAGATAATTGGAAGAGAATTTTATTTGAATTTGATGTTAAAATGTCATGAAAACGGACTAGAAATCACTTACCTTGATGAATTTGAACTTGGGCAGCCCTTTCCCTAGCTTGGAGGAGCTCTAATGGAGGTTGGGAGTTGAGGAATGAAGAAGAAACTCGAAATTGGACATTTAAATACTGCCCGGTAAAACCTTCACTACGTTCGCGGCAACAAATAACCCTGGCCCCCAGGAAGCACTATGCGATCGCATAGATGGGTCATGTGATCGCAGAGGGTAGCGAGGTAGGCTTATGCGATCGCAGGAGTGAGGTCTGCGACCGCAAAGAGGAACAGGCAGTAGGGGGGGTAGGTGACTTGTGCGATCGCAGGGGTGAGTCTGCGTTCGCAGAGAGTTGGGAAGGGGGCCTTATGCGATCGCGGAGTGATGTCTGCATCGCAGAGAACATTGGATGGCCCAGCATAATTTCTTCTCTGTGATCGCATCCCTGCTTCTGCGATCGCAAAGAAGGAAACCAGACAGAAAAATTTCTAGTTTTTCCAACTTAGCTCCCGGGGATCTAAAACACCCTCGAGCCCCTCGGGACCCTGTCCAAAAGCACCGGCAAGTCTGTATTCATGATACGGACTCGCTCGAACTTCCGAAACATGAAAAACAACAACGGAACTCAAAATTTAACCCCAAAACCAAATTAATCAAACTTAAGAACTTTGAAATTCTAGAATTCATTACATTGCGCCGAGTGGGTTTATACTACTCGGAATGACCCCAAATTTTACAGTCAAGTCACAAATGACTATACGGAACTATTGCCGGTTTCGGAATTCCATTCGAACCCCGATAGCATGAAGTCCCCCTCCAGGACAAATTCTAAAATTAAGGAAATCCTGATTTCAATTTCGGGCACCGAAATGCTCCCGGGTCATCAGAAACCCGAGCCGAACATACACCTAAGTCTGAAATCATCATACGAAGCTACTGGAGCTGTCAGAACTCGATTCCGAGGTCGTTTGCTCAAAATGTTGACCAAAGTCAAACTTGGCCAAATAGGCCAGCCTTAAGGAACCAAGTGTTCCTAAACCATCCAAATCATTCCCAAATCCCGGACCACCCGCTCCCGCGAGTCATAAAGCACGAATAGCCGCTATGGAAGGTTTCATTTAAGGAAACGTGACCCTGATACGCAAAACGACCGGCTGGGTCATTACATCGTGACTCCACTAACACAAGTCAATGCTCACACTGAGCACTCTCACTCAACAAGTACAATGAATACACATGACCGTTGCGGCGTGCAGCCCGATCCAATATATATATATATATATATTGTTGCGGCGTGCAGCCCGATCCACATACTTTGCTGCGACGTGCAGCCTGATCCATAACTATCCTTACTACTCGGCTCTCGGCCTTACTTAGTCATCCTCACAAGCCACTCGGGAAACTCATCACAACTCAAGGGACTCAGCCCCAAAATACCTCTCAGCATTCTAAAACAGGGTGATAACAGTAATAACAGCAACAAGTATAAAGAATGACTGAGTTCAGAAATTTTTCTATCAAACTAGTGTGAGAATAGTGGAACAATACCCCTAAGGGTCTAAACGGGTCGTCACAAGTCCCCAAACATGGCATACATCCCATAATAAAGTATAAATCTCTAAAACACAGGATATCGTATGATTTCAAATCAAACACGCAGCTTAATAGACGCTACGGAACGGTCCAAGTCGCAATCCCTATCGGTGCACGCCCATGCGCTCGTCACCTAGCATGTGTGTCACCTCATTTATCAAAACAATACGAAATACCGAGGTTTCATATCCTCAGGTCTAGATTTACAATCCTTACTTACCTCAAACCGGTACGAATACTAATCCGCGATGATCTTACCTCTCGAATCGACCTCCGATTGCTCCAAATATAGCCAAAATCATATTAATAACATCAAAATATGCTAGGGATACTAAACTCATTCGATAATTATACCAATCCCGAAGTTGGCCAAACCCGACCCCATGGGCCTACGTCTCGAAATTCGATAAAAATCACAAAACCGAATCCTTATTCTTCCACGAGTCTATACACACCAAGAAAATCAAAATTGGACCACAATTTCCTCTTCAATTACTCAATTAAAGTCTCCAATTTCTCATGCCCTAACTTCCCCAATTTTGGGTTTAAATCCCGCTAATTTCAGGTTTAATTACATAGAACTCAACATAGAATCAAGTTTTGAAGTCAAACATTTACCTCCAAGTGTTTCCCCTTTGATTTCCTCTTTAATCTCTCTCAAAAGCTTCAAATTCGTCCAAAAATGGTGAAAAGTGGGCTTAAAATCGCGAAGGAGGGGGTTTAAATACGCTGCCCAGATCCTTCTACGCGAACACGGCCAAACACATGTGTTCGAGTAGGCTAACCATAACTGGCCCCAAAAATTCCCCTCCGCGAACGCGTCCACAGGCTCGCACCAACACTGACCATCGCGAACGCGGCCCATCTGTGTGAACGCATAGGCCAAACGAGGCTTGGGATCCCCAGTTGCTGCTCATATTCGTGAACGCGACGCACCTGGTGCGAACACGTAAAATACCTAACCAAACCTCCGCGTTCGCATCATCCCAAATGCGAACGCATAGCACAAAAATACCACTTCCACAATTTCCTTTTCGCGAACGCGATACCCCATCGTGAACGCGAAGAGTATTTCTCTGCAACAAAAACACCAGAAAATCTGCTATCTCCCAAATCCAAAAATTGATCTGTTGACCACCAGAAACTCACCCGAGTCCCTCGGGACCTCAATCAAACATACTAAAACATCCCATAACCTTATTCAAACTTAGTCGAACCTCCAAAACACCCAAAACAATGCCAAAACACCAAAATCACATCAGATTCAAGCCTATGAACTTTGAGATTTCTAAATTTCGCCAATAATGCCGAAATACCCAAAACACGTCCGATTGACCTGAAAATTTGCACACATATCCAAAATGACACTACGAACCTTCTCCAACTTCCGTAATTCCATTCCGACCTCGATAGGCTATTTTTCACTGCCGACCGGAAATCGCCAAAAACTCAATTTCGCCATTTCAAGCCTAATTCTACACCGGACATCAAAAAAAGATCCGAACACACTCTTAAGTCCCAAATCACCTAACGAAGCTATCTGAGCCATAAAATTCATTCCGAGGTCGTTTACCAATAAGTCAACTCTTAGTTGACTTTTTTAACTATTAAGCCAATTTAAGAGACTAAGTGTCTCAATTCTCACCACGACCACTCCGAACCCGAACTAACCAACCCGACACATCATAATTAGGTTAATTAACACATGACAAGGATGCAATAGGGGAAACAGGGCTAATCTAAAGGAACGACCGACCAGGTCGTTACATTCTCCCCCTCTTAAACAAACGTTCGTCCTCGAACGGGTCTAGAAAACATACTTGGAGTCTCAAACAAGTGAGGATATCTTCTTTGCATCTCCCGCTTAGTCTCCCAGGTGGCCTCCTCCACCGGGTTCCCTCTCCTCTACACCTTCACTGAAGCTATATCCTTAGACCTCAACCTTCTGACCTGATGACCCAAAATAGCCAGTGGCTCCACGTCATAAGACATATCACCCTCAAGATGAACCGTGCTGAAGTATAACAGATGAGACGGGTCACCAACATACTTTCGGAGCATTGAAACATGAAACACCGGATGAACACTTGATAAGCTGGGTGGCAAAGCAAGTCTATAAGCCACCTCTCCAACCCTATAAAGCACCTTAAAAGGCCCAATGAACCGGGGACTCAACTTCCCCATCTTCCCGAACCTCATAACACCCTTCATGGGTGACACCTTCAATAGAACCTTCTCTCAAACCATAAAAGACACATCCTAGACCTTCTGGTTCGCATAACTCTTCTACCTCGACTGCGCCGTGCGAAGTTGCTCCTAAATCAACTTCACCTTATCCAATTGATTTTTTATACTTCAATACCGCACAAGAGGGGTGATTTGTATGGTGTCCAATTTTTGAGTGTTGTCTCAATAGAAGAACCTGGTTCTTCTTGGTGTTCCAACTTCTACTGGTGCGGAATAATAAATGCAGTAAAGTAAAAACACAAAGATTTTTACGTGAAAATCACCTAGCTCAAAAGGTGAAAAAACCACGACCTACTATTCAGTAGGAGTTTCCCAAACTCTTCACTACAATTTTGAGCCAAACAGCATTTACAAAATAAACTCTTTTGTAAACCTAGGACTAACTCTAATCCCTTTGTGGCAAACTAGCCTCTAGATAATTGTGACAAGCTTCAAGTTACCTCTAACTTGAACAGTGCGTACCTATTACAATTGCTTCTAATAAAGCTGAAAGATATAATATTAAATAACCTACTACAACCAACTAGACTGAAAAGACAAACAGATGGAACTGGTTCTTCTAGCTCGTTCAAGTAGCTTTTGTGTCGCACAAGGGTTCTGCTTGCAAAATTTCTTTGGGTAATTTTGCTTTCAGTTCTTGTTTCACTTCTGCCTTTGTGCGATCAATTCTTCAGTAGGAATGCTTCAACATTATATAGCGCCAGTAGTTGAGATGTTCTTGTTTATTTCTAATGCAACTCTTCCTTGGTGGAAGAGTTTGGGATTATCTCAACTTCCCCGATTATTTCTGTCCTTGCTGAACTCGAACTCTAACCTCTTAACAATTTGCAACCTTTTTGCATTAGGATACAACCTCTTAGTTCATGGATAATTCACAATCATATTTATCTCCTGTGCATAGACGGTTCTAGTGCCAATGGGTCTATTCAAGTATGCCCTGATGGACCTGGTTCAACTGGGTAGACATTTGTCAATCTTCAAAACCATGCAGTGACTTGTTTCAACAAATTCCCCCTTTTTGATGATGACAAAATCTGTGCTTAACCTTGTACAATCTTCAAACACTTTGTATAGTTTTAAGCATTTATCATAGAGAGACTAGTTTCATTCGGTTATAAATATCACAGTTCTTTGAAATTTTGAAAAGCACCTATCTTCCCCCTTTTGGAATCATCGAAAAGTTGCAAAATGATAAACCTACAAGGGTTATTAACAATTAATCATATCCATTGAGGCAACTGCATGTGCAAAACATGATTAATCATCAAAAGAAACCAATAAAATCTAAGCTATATAAGAAACTGAGACAACGTTAATTAACCAAAAAGGCAGAATTCATTGATTAGAACGCAATTCAAGCACCATACAAAAAAAAGAACTAAAGCAGTCACTACCATGAGCAAAACCAACAAAGAAAACAGAAACAAAACAAATCTCGAACTGGGCATTGAGAGTGGTTTTGGTTGCACTGGATTTCCTAAGGTTGGGAAGGGGCATATGAGGTTGGGGTTTTGGCTTGAAGGAGAGAAAGAATTTTTTGAAGAACACATTCATTCTTCTCCTTCTCTTTAGCTAGTTCAGATCTGAGAGCATCCCGCTCAGCTTCAACCTCATTAAGGCGAGATTTCAATCGAAGGATCTCCGCATCCTTAAACTCACCTTTATGCACCAACGACCTGGCTTTGCTATTGACCGGCTGCTTCCTAGATGAACCAGATTCATCCTCAGGAACATTGACAATATAATAACATGTCATCAAAGTGTTCTTCCCAAAATAATCCTTAGCATTAGCCATCTCATCTTTCTTCACCAAAACCTTGAAATAGGCAAGCACAACCGTCAGAATAAAGCCATAAGGAATATCGTGTGCCTTGGTTCCATTCACAACTCTATCCAAGAGCTGAATGATGAAAGCTGGCCAATTTATCTGCTTACCCCTATACAAGCATTCCATAAGCGTTCAGTTCATATAGCTTGAAATGTGCCTACACTCTTGTCTTGGCAGCAGAAACTTGATCACAAATTCGAAGAATAGCTTGTGTTGGGGCCTCATTTCACTTTTAAACACTGGCTTGGGCTCAAATTCCTCTTCATTTTCGCAGAAAAATTTGGTGATGTTGAGAGTTGAGGCCATCCCATCGAGACTAGGCCATCTTTGCCTAGTGTAATCATCATAGCCCTCAACAGGGATATTCAGAATCTCTCCCAGCTCCTTCGCATCAAATGTGATCTGAGTCCCTTTAACTGTGGAAGTTACCCTGCCATCCTTAACAATTGAATTGACCATAAACTCCACTAACTCGTTCCTTTTCAACCTGCCTTCAAGGTGAAGAATCATGTTCTTCCACCCTTGCACCTCCAGAGCATTAATCAGGAAGATCATTTCTGATTCCTCAAGATCTCTCATCAGATTTCCCTTCAGAATTGTACGCTTCTCAAACATGTTGAATTTGCCAGATTGCTCACCAGCCGTTTCCTTCTCTTCTCCACTCCATTCTTCTTCTTCTTCTTCTACAACCTTCACTCTCTTAGCCTTAGACCTAGTCCTTTTTGCAGTGCTTGAGGGTGTGGCAGACACAGAAGTTGACTTCTTGGAAGAAGCCTTAGCCTTCTTGGGTTTAGGTGTTTCCACCACAACTGGAGCAGGTTGCACCTCAGGATGGACCAGGTCCATCGTATCATCATCAACAATAACAGCCTCAATATGCTCTCCTACCTTTGCCTTTCCCTTGGCAGCCTTCTTTTTCTTGCTCTCTCACAGAGCCCTTTCTTCTTCTCCTTGTCGAACAACACTTCTTGTAGCACGAACCGTTGGGGCAAGAGCATCAACAGATATAGAAAATTTTCTTTTCTTTGGTGGGACTAGGGTAGTAACTTTATTTGATTTTGAAGTTCTTTTCCTTTTGGGATTGTAGGATTCCCCCAGCTTCCTCAGCATTTCAGCTAGTGTCTCCTCAATAGATGAACCAGGTTCATCTACTGATTTTTGTAGGCTCTCTAGACCTGCTGTTGCTTCCACAGCAACACTTCCCCCTAAGTCTGTGACTCCTTCTTCATTGATCACAGGAGCGGGGCCACAAATAGCCAATGTGGCACCGTCCTCCCCAGATCCCCTCATAGAGCCTCCTTCTCCCTCTCTCTCAAGAATTTTATTTTTTCCCAGTTTTCTCTGCCTATCCGGCACTTCTACATCAACAATTGTCCCAACCAAAACAAACTTGTTTTCGGTAGTAGCAGTTTTAGATTCAATTTCAAGATTACCTTGCTCAGAACTAGATGAACCTGGTGCTTCATCCTCATTTGCGGATTTGAAGGATTCACTTGAGGATTCAGAATCATGGGTCTCGCTAGCTTTAAGAATTTCCTCCAAGAATCTTGCACGCGAGCCAGAAGCCACTGATTTCCTGGCCAGTATTTTCACTCTACGTTCCCTATGGGCTGGAGTAGGGGTAGGTGTAGGTTCAGGAGTAGGCTCAAGAACTGGAGGGTTTTGGGGGGTTGAAGATCTGACTGGTGAATGTGAATTGTACACTGATGGAGAATTAGAACTAGAATCACTGTCCTCATAATCGTGGGTGGAGAAGGAAGATGAAACAGCTGGTTGTGAAGACATTTTTATGAGCGTTTAGGGGGAGAATAACAGTGAGCAGGTTTTTTGATGTGAGATGGAAGATGAACTTGGTTTGACGGTTATGTTGTGAAGAGTGGAGATAATTATTTCCCTTTTATAAGATGTGGCTATGAATTATACAACGACAAGAATTAGTAATCAAGTGGAAGTCTAAACGTTGTAGGACTGTCATTGATTAGACAGTTAGGAATCTCCTAAATCTAGGCTAATTAAGTAGCGATGGGACTTCTTGGAACGGGTTCATTTTTGGATAAGTACAAAGAATTTGAAATGATCCAAATATAGATAGAGTCCTTCTCATGTGTGACTGTGATTAATTCAATAAGTGTATGAAGATGAGCACGTACCTTGTCAGTCAGATGAACCAGCAACGATGAACCAGGTTCATCGTGTTAAAGTCTTTAATTTGTCTCAATTTACAAAGATAGAAAAACATCATTAGAAATCAGGGAATCATATTAATACATGGTAAGAGAGTATGACAATAAAGTCATGTTACTGAGCAATGATTAGTCTGGTTAATTATCTATTTTAGTGTTTCTAGCCAAATTTTTTTTTTCACTTTTCTGAACTTTTTTTTTCATTTTGTTTTTCAATTAGGTGATCTTAATCATCCCTAATTCAAGTCGATTTCTCTAAAAATGCTCCCTACTCAGTGCTTTAGTAAAGATATCTGCAATTTGTTTGTTAGTAGCATAAAATTCAATTGAGATCATTCCCTTTTCATAGTTATCCCTAAGGAAGTGGTGTCTAACATCTATGTGCTTGGTTCTTTTATGATGAACCGGGTTCTTTGTCATACTAATTATACTAGTGTTATCACAGAAAATAGGAATGCATCCAACATCTATACCAAAATCCATGAGTTGTTGCTTGATCCATAGCAACTGAGCACAGCATGAGGCTGCAGCCACATATTCAGCCTCGGCAGTAGACAAGGCTACTGAGTTTTGTTTCTTGGTGGCCCAAGACACAAGGCAAGAGCCCAAAAAGTGAGCTATTCCTGAAGTACTTTTCCTGTCAACCAGGAAACCTGCATAATCAGCATCGGCGTATCCTACAAGGTCAAAATTACTACCTTTAGGATACCAAAGGCATAAATCAGTAGTGCCTTTTAGATATCTCAAAATTCTCTTCACTGCAGTTAGGTGGGACTCCTTTGGATTTGCCTGAAACCTAGCACATAGTCCTACACTGAGCACAATATCAAGTCTTCTGGCAGTGAGATATAATAGAGACACAATAATCCCTCTTTATAGCTTCTGATCAACGGATGAACCAGGTTCATCCACATCTAATTTTGTGGTAGTGGCTATGGGGGTGTGTATTTCCTTTGAGTCTTCCATTTTAAATTTCTTGAGCAATTATTTTACATACTTTTGTTGATGGATCATTGTTCCATTTGTGTTTTGCTTGATTTGCAAGCCTAAGAAGAAGTTTAGCTCACCAATCATACTCATCTCAAACTCACTCCCGATAAGTATAGCAAATTCCTTACTTAATTTTTCAGAGGTTGCCCCAAATATGATATCATCCACGTATATTTGCACAATGAGGAGATCCTTACCTTTTTCCTTTAAGAATAAGGTACTGTCAATTTTACCTTGTTTGTACCCATGTTCTAGCAGGAATTTTGATAATCGCTCGTACCATGCTCTAGGTGCTTATTTGAGACCATAAAGAGCCTTGTTAAGTTTGTATACATGGTCAAGTGACTCTTTGCTTTCAAAACCTGGAGGCTGTTTGACAAATACATCTTCCTTCAGATAGCCATTTAGGAAGGCACTCTTAACATCCATCTGATGGAGAGTGAACTCCATGTGTGCAGCAAATTCTATAAGAAGTCTGATTGCCTCCAGTCTTGCCACAGGGACAAAGGTCTCATCATAGTCAATTCTCTTGTCTTGACTATATCCTTGGACAACCATTCTAGCCTTGTTTCTTGTAACAGTTCCATCCTTATCGAGCTTGTTCCCGAAGACCTACTTTGTGCCAATCACTGATCTGTCTAGTGGTCTGGGTACCAAGTGCCATACTTGACTTCTTTCAAATTGATTCAGCTCTTCTTGCATGGCATTTACCCAGTCAACATCCTGTAGGACTTCACCAATGTTCTTTGGTTCAATCAAGGATAAAAAGGCATCAACGCACACATATTGTTCAAGGGGGATCTTGTTTTGATTCCAGATGTCAAATTTATTATGATGTTCTCAAGAGGGTGAGAACTTTGATATCTGTGCGGTTTGAGAACCAACTATTCACTTCTAGATAGTTCCATGGTGTCTTTTTGTTGTGGAACATGATTAGGGCCAAGGTTCACATGTTGAGTTCCCCCTGTCATGTTGCTTGGGGTTGTTGGACCTGGTCCATCACCTGTTCCAACTTCCATATTTGCTTCAATGTGTTCACTGCTTCTCATCAGTCCAAGCTCTTCATTTTCTGGTTCCTGTTTCTCAGAAAGAGTGTTAGTTTCATCAAAGACGGCATGCACACTCTCTTCTACACACATAGTTCTCTTATTATACACTTTATAAGCTTTGCTATGTGATGAATATCCCAAGAATAATCCCTCATCACTTCTGGGATCAAATTTACCTAGGGAATCTTTGCCATTATTGTGCACAAAGCACTTGCATCCGAAAGCCGTAAGGTGGGATATGTTGGTCTTTCTCCCTTTAAGTAATTCATAACGAGTTTTCTCTACCAGTGTCCTAGTCATGCATCTATTTATTATGTAGCATGCAGTGTTTATTGCTTTTGCCCAGAAACTGTGGGGTAGTTTGCTAGAAAGAAGCATCGTTCTTGCCATGTCTTCAAGAGTTCTATTCTTTCTTTCAACAACCCCATTTTTCTGTGGGGTTCTAGGGGCAGAAAAGTTTTGATTGATACCATGTTCATCACAAAATGCAGCAAACTTTGCAATTCTCAAATTCAGTACCATGATCAGATCTTATAAATGCTTGTTCATTTCCGAAATGATTTTGAGTTTTTTTTGACAAATGAAGTGAACATATCAAAAGCTTCATCTCTAGATGTCAGAAATAAGGTCCAAGTGAACCTTGAATAGTCATCAACTAGCACCATTACATATTTCTTACCACATCTGCTCAGAGTTCTCATAGGACCACATAAGTCCATATGAACCAGTTCCAACGTCCTGGTGGTACTGACCATTTTCTTACTTTTGAATGAGGATCTTACCTGCTTCCCCCTTGCACATGCCTCACAAAATTTGTCTTCCTTGAACTTAATGTTAGGAAGCCCTACCACTAAGTCTTTAGAGACTAATTTGGTAAGCTGATTCAGACTCGCGTGACCAAGTCTTTTGTGCCAAAGGAGGGGATCACTGTCAACCACACTTAAGCAAGTGAGTTCATTTTCAGACAGTGTGGACAAGTCTATGACATAGATGTTATTCATTCTTTTTCCCTGCAAAACAATCTTGTCAGTAAGCAGGTTGATCACAAAACATTTTGTGGAAGTAAATGCAACAAGGTTACCTCTTTCACACAATTGTGACACACTGATCAAGCTATGTTTCAACCCATCTATCAAGTACACATGTTCAATGGAACGTGTGTCATCCTTACCTACCTTAACAACCCCTATAATTTCACCTTTCTTTCCATTTCCAAAGGAGACATTTCCTCCTTTGAGGCTTTCAAGTGAAAGGAACTGTTCCTTGTTCCATGTCAGATGCTTTGAGCAGCCACTATCCAAATACCAAATTTGGCTGCTTCCTCTCACTTGAACCTACAAAAAGAATCAAGGGTTAGTTTTAAGGACCCAGTAGCCAGTCTTTATTTTTTAACAAAACTCTCATTTCTTCGACTAGCCTGCGCTTTTGCAGTACACTCAATTTTGTAATGGCCAGTCTTACCACAGTGGGTGCAGATTTTATTCTCAGGGAGAGTGAGATACTTGCTTTTGGGATCCCACTTGGGCAATTGACTCCCAAAGCCAAGCCCTCTCCGGTTGCTACTATGATTCTCTTGAAGCCATGTCAAGGCATCAGAAGATTTATTCCATTTACAGGTTCGATCTAACTCATGTTTGACTTTACCAAGTTATTCCTTAACCGACCTTATCTGTTCATCCTTGGCATACATCTTGCCTTTTAGTTTTCCCACATTTTCTTCTAACATGATATGAGAATGATCAACAACCTTTTTATTGGATCCTAGC
>ML256949.1:29486-54758 GCA_005239495.1 Nicotiana undulata
CTTTTGTTGTGGTTTTCTTGGGTTGGACCAATTCCTTCTTCCTGTTCCTTCTTTCAAATCTCTCCTTTTTCCATTCCACTTCCCACTGAGGACAGTTCTTGATAAGGTGGTCAATCTTTCCACACTTGTAGCATCCCTCGTTGGTTGGCCTTTCTGGAGCTTTTGCTTTGTTGTAGTTTCCTCCTCTAGAGATGCCCCTCTTCCTTATGAGGAAGTTTTTGAATTCTTTGGTAATCATGGCCATCTCATCATCCTCCATATCTGCTCCCTCAGTGATCCTCAGTGCTAGACACCTCTCCTTCTTTGGAGCATCCATTTTCATTGTCTACCTTCTGAGTTCATAAGCAGTAAGGTTTCCAATTAGCTCGTCCAATCTGAGGGTGCCATATTTTTGGATTCCTGGACAGCAGTGATCTTACTTTCCCAGGAAATTGGCAGGACCCTTGTCAGGATCTTCGCTACCTTGTCCTCTTCAAGAATGACTCTACCAAGAGACTTAAGTTCATTTGTCAAAGTTGTGAACCTTGTGTACATCTCTTGGATTGTCTCTCCTTCTTTCATAGTGAAGTTTTCATACTGAGAGTATAGTAAAGTACCTCTTGATCTTTTCACTTGAGGTGTTCCTTCATGAGCTACTTACAAGGTATCCCGGATTTCTTTGGCAGTGGTGCAGCTTTGGATCCTTCTATACTCGTCTGGACCTAGTCCACACACTAGCCACTTTTTGTCCTTTGCATTATTCTCCAATTTCTTCAGATCCTCAACAGTGCAGTCAGCTCTAGTCTTTGGTACATCTACACCTTCAGCAGTCTTCTTCATGGTAGCTAGAGGACCATCAGTGACTATGTCCCAGAGTTCATAGTCTTCTCCAATCAGGTGGTCCTTTATCCTGTTCTTCCTCCAAGAGTAATACTGGCCATTGAAGAGTGGTGGCCTTGCAATTGATTGACCCTCCCAGTTTCCGGGTGGTGCACTCATTTTGATCTTTTCCAAGGTGTTAGCCTTTTCAAGGATAACCTGCTCTGATACCAATTGATGTTTTATACTTCAATACCACACAAGAGGGGGGGGGGTGATTTGTGTGGTGTCCAATTTTCTAGTGTTGTCTCAATAGAAGAACCTGGTTCTTCTTGGTGTTCTAACCTCTGCTGGTGCGGAATAATAAATGCAGTAAAGTAAAAACACAAAGATTTTTACGTGGAAAACACCTGGCTCAAAAGGTGAAAAAACCACGACCTACTAATCAGTAGGATTTTCCCAAACTCTTCACTACAATTCTGAGCCAAACAACATTTACAAAATAAACTCTTTTGTAAACCTAGGACTAACTCTAATCCCTTTGTGGCAAACTAGCCTCTAGCTAATTGCGACATGCTTCAAGTTACCTCTAACTTGAACAGTGCGTACCTATTACAATTGCTTCTAATAAAGCTGAAAGATACAATATTAAATCACCTACTACAACAAACTAGACTGAAAAGACAAACAGATGGAACTGGTTCTTCTAGCTTGTTCAAGTAGCTTTTGTGTCGCACAAGGGTTCTGCTTGCAAAATTGCTTTGGGTAATTTTGCTTTCAGTTCGTGTTTCACTTCTGCCTTTGTGCTGTCAATTCTTCAGTAGGAATGCTTCAACATTATATAGCGCCAGTAGTTGAGATATTCTTGTTTAGTTCTAATGCAACTCTTCCTTGGCGGAAGAGTTTTGGTTTATCTCAACTTCCTAGATTATCTATGTCCTTGTTGAACTCGAAATCTAACCTCTTATTAATTTGCAACCTTTTCGCATTAGGAGACAACCTCTTAGTTCATGGATAATTCACAATCATATTTATCTCCTGTGCGTAGACAGTTCTTGTGCCAATGGGTCTATTCAAGTATGTTTGCCTTGATGGACCTGGTTCAACTGGGCAGACATTTGTCAATCTTCAAAACCATGCAGTGACTTGGTTCAACACCAATGCATCCTGAACCAAATCTGTGCCTAATAGCCTAGCCTCACCCGGCTCGAACCAACCAATCGGAGATCTACACCTCGTACCATATAAAGCCTCATACGGAGCCATCTGGATACTCGACTGATAACTGTTGGTATATGAAAATTTTGCGAGTGGCAGAAACTGGTCCCATGAACCACCCAAATCAATCACACATGCACGCAACATGTCCTCCAGAATCTGAATAGTACGCTCTGATTGCCCGTCGGTCTGAAGATGAAACGATGTGCTCAACTCCACCTGAGTACCCAACTCTCTCTACACGGCCCTCCAGAACTGTGATGTGAACTGAGTACCTCTGTCAGAAATGATAGAAACTGGGACGCCATGCAACCAGACAATCTCTCTAATATAAATCTCAGCTAACCGCTCCGAAGAATATGTAGTACCAACCGGAATGAAGTGCGCGGACTTGGTCAGTCGATCCACAATAACCCACATAGAATCAAACTTCCTCGAAGTCCATGGAATCCCAACTACAAAATCCATGGTGATCCGCCCCCACTTCCACTCCGGAATATCTAACCTCTAAAGTAATCCACCTGGTCTCTGGTGCTCATATTTGACCTGCTGACAGTTGAGACACCGAGCTACAAACTCAACAATACCCTTCTTCATCCGCCTCCACCAATAATGATGTCTCAGATCCTAGTACATCTTCGCGGCACCCGGATGTATGGAATACCGCGAGCTATGGGCCTCTGCTAGAATCAACTCTCGAAGCCCATCCACATTGGGCAAACATATCCGGCCATGCATCCTCATAACACTATCCTCACCAATAACCACATCTCTGGCATCACCTCACCGAACCCTGTCCTGAAGAACGAGTAAATGTGGGTCATCATATTGGCGCTCTCTGATCCGGTCATAAAAAGAAGACCTGGAAACTACACTGGCCAACATTCGGTCAGGCTCTGATAAGTCCAATCTCACAAACTGACCTGCTAAGGTCCGAACATCAAGTGCTAATGGTCTCTCTACTGCTGGGAGATATTCTAGACTCCCCAAACTCTCTGCGCTGCGACTCAAGGCATCGACCACTACATTGGCCTTCCCCGGATGGTATAAAATAGTGATATCATAGTCCTTGAGAAGCTCCAATCATCTCCTTTGATGCAAATTCAAATCCTTCAGCTTAAACAGATGCCGCAGACTACAATGATCAGTGAAAACCCCACAATAATAATGATGCCAAATCTTCAAGGCGTGAATAATGGATGCTAGCTCGAGATCATGTACGGGATAATTCTTCTCATGAGTCTTCAACTGGCACAAGGCGTAGAAAATCACCCTACCCTCCTGCATCAAAACAAAACCAATGCCTATCCTCAAGGCATCACAATATACTGTCTAAGAACCTGAAGTTGATGGCAATACTAACACTGGAGCTGAGGTCAATGCAGTTTTGAGCTTCTGAAAGCTCTCTTCACACTCGTCTGAACACCTGAATGGAGCACCCTTCTTGGTCAATTTGGCCAAGGGCGAAGCAATAGAAGAAAACCTCTCTACCAAGCAGCGGTAATATCCCGCCAAACCAAGGAAACTCCTAATCTCTGTAGCTGGGGACGATCTGGGCCAACTCTGCACCGCCTCTATTTTCTTCGGATCAACCTGAATACCCTCACTGGACACCACGTGCCCTAAGAAAGCTACTGAGCCAAGCCAAAACTCACACTTGGAGAACTTTACATTCTCCTCCCTCAATCTCTGTAAAACAACTCTCAAATGTTGAGCATGATCCTCCTGGCTACAATAATATACCAGGATGTCATCAATAAACACAATAACAAAGGAATCCGGATACGGCTGAAACACGTTATTCATCAAATGCATGAATGTTGTTAGGGCATTGGTCAGGCCAAAAGACATCACCATAAACTCATAATGACCATAACAAGTCCTGAAAGTTGTCTTGTGAATATCAGATTCCCGAATCTTTAGCTGATAATACCGGATCTCAAGTCAATCTTAGAGAACACTCTGGCTCCCTGAAGCTGGTCAAACAAATCATCAATACGAGGCAAAGGATAATTATTCTTGACTGTAACCTTGTTCAACTGCATGTAATCAATACATATACGCTTGGAACCATCCTTCTACTTTACAAACAATACCGGTGCATTCCAAGGTGACATACTAGGCCGAATGAACCCCTTATCTAAGAGTTCCTAAAGCTGCTCTTTCAATTCCTTCAACTCCACTGGTTCCATATGATATGGAGGAATAGAAATAGGTTGAGTGCTTGGCACCAGGTCAATACCAAAATCAATATCTCTGTCATGTGGCATGCCTGGCAGGTCTACAGGAAACACGTCTGGAAAATCACGGACCACAGGAACAAAATCAATAGTGGGAGTCTCAACACTGACATTCCTCACAAAAGCCAAATACGATAAACACCCTTTCTCCACCATATGCTGGGCCTTCAGGTAAGAAATCACCCTACTAGGCACATACTCAGCAGACCCTCTCCACTCAACTCTCGGAACTCCCGGCATAGCAAAGGTCACGGTGTTAGCGTGACAATCAAGAACATCATGACACATAGATAACTAATCCAAGCCCAATATCACATCAAAATCAACCATGCTAAGAAACAGTAGGTCCACTCGGGTCTCAAGACCCCAAGTAGATATCACACACAACTGATACATACGGTCTACAACTATTGTATTACCCACCGGAGTCTACACATGAACAGATGTAACCAAAGATTCATGAGCATATTCAGAAAATGAGCAAAATATGATGAAACATAGGAATATTTAGAACCAGGGTCAAATAAGGCCAAAGCATCTCGGTGACAAACTGAGATAATACTTGTGATCACTGCATCGGAGGCCATAGAATTTGGCCTGGCTGGAAGTGCATAGATACGAGCATGACCTCCACCTGCTCGACATCCCCATCTAGGCCGGCCACTAGCTGTCTGACCCCTACCCCTAGCTTCATGGGCGGGTGGTGAAGTAACTGGAGCTGAAGTCGAAGGCTGACTCCTCGGCTAAGATGGACCCCCAAGAAGACGAGGACACTGTCTCCTCATATGCCCAAACTCTCCACACTCATAACAACTCCCTGGTGCTGGAGATGGGGACTAAAGGGAACCCCTGGCACCAGGATATTTACTAGAAGAACCATGCATAGAGGAACCATGAACTGATGGTGTTCGAGTTGAACTATGGGCTGGAAGAGCACTGAATGAAGAACGGCCCGGATGAGAACTACGGGGACCCTGCCCCGATGATGTGCCACTATAAGCTAGGCAAACTTGCTGAGGAGGCCTAAATGAACGACCTCTACCATGCTGAAACTATCCCCTGGATGGAGCACCACTAAAACTATCCCCTGTCCTGATGATGTGGCACCTCTTGGCCTCCCTCTTCTCTCGCTCCAATGGCGAACTGACTCAATGTCCCGAGCAATATCAACAACCTTCTCGAAAGTAGAACCTGATACCCTCTCTCTAGTCATAAGAATACGAAGCTGATAGGTGAAGCCATCCACGAACCTCCTGATCCTCTCCCTCTCAGTGGGGACCAACTCTGAAGCATGACGAGCTAACTTTGAAAACCGCATCTCATACTGCATCACTGTCAACTCACCTTGACAACGCTTCTCAAACTGCATACGCTGCTCCTCTCGATAAGACTAGGGAACATACTTCTCCAAGAAGATAGTGGAGAACTACTGCCACGTAAGGGGTGCTTCACCAACAGGCCTACGCCTCTCATAGGACTCCCACCAAGTAAACGCAGCCCCAAAAAACTGGAAAGTAGCAAATGAGACCCTACTAGTCTCCAGTATCCCTACAGTACGAAGCATCCTCTAACACTTGTCTAGAAAAACCTAGGCATCCTCGCCCTCATCACCACTTAATGTCAGAGGCTGAAGTCTACTAAATCTCTCTAACCTGCGTTGCTCATCATCTGGCATAGCTGGTACCACAAAATCCTAAGCTGGAGCTGCCCCAGGTGTCAGAAGGCCCTGAGAGACCTGCTCAGGTGTCCGGGCAGCTGGAGTCTGATTGCCTTGCCCGGCCTGAGAAACAGCGGTAGTAGTAGATACAACGACTTCCTGAGCAAGGCTAGCGCATACAGTCAGAATCTGGGCTAAGGTCTCCTGAAGACCCGGAATAACAATGGGCACTGCCGGTGCCTGAGCCTGCCCCGCTGGAATATCCGTGGCGGGGACCTGATCCTGAATAGTAGGTGGATCCACGGGTACTGCCCAGGCTGCTTCACGGGCTGGTACCCTACCTCTACTACGGCCTCGACCCCTCGCTGGTCTAGTTGGTGTCTGGTCACCCTGATTGGTAGCGCATGTCCTCACCATCTGTGAGAGAATGAAACAACAGAAGTTTATATTTCCAGAATCAACAGATTCGCACGACAAAATTCAAGAAGGTGAAATTTTCCTAAGGGTTCCATAACCTCTCGAAGATAAGTACAGACGTCTCCGTACCGATCCTCAAGACTCTACTAAACCTGCTCATGATCGTTGAGTTCTATGTAACCTAGGATCTGATACCAACTTGTCACAACCCCAAAATCAATACTGGCCGTGATGGAGCCTATCGTGAAACTAGGCTAGCCAAACTACCGAGAATAACAGGTACAACTTTCCCTTTAGATCATAAGTTATAGTATTTCATTTAAGATTTCCGTTTTCAAACATGATGACATTTATAGTAATAGAAAGGATCAAGTCTAACCACAACACAACATCCGGAGTCGACTGTCATGAGCATCAAAAGGAGTAAATGCACTGAATACTATCATTTCTTTGCTAATACAAATCTAAAGAATACGAGAAATTTGTAAACTAGGAAAGGAAAAAGGCACGTTGTGGACGCCAAACAGCTACATTTATCCTCGAAGTGGCTCCAAAGCAGGTGAAAGTCAGCTAGCGCTCTGGCCAGGTACCTGGATCAGCACACAAGGTGCATGGAGTAACGTGAGTACGCCAACTCAATAAGTAACAATCGTAACTAAAGACTTGAGTGCAGTAACGAGCATTTAAAAGTTGAAATTTCATAAAATATGTGCCAGTGTAAGTAAATAGAGCAAGTCAAAAGTCTACATTTGCCAAATACTTCGCAAACTCAAATTTTCCCATTTGAAATTGCATAAAACATTTGCTCAACGTTTATTAAATAGACTCAGTGTAAAGATGAGTGAAAAACAATGATCTCACAAATAATAGCCCCTCGGGCACGGTATCACTCATAAATAAGGTCTCTCAGGCACTCGTGACTCCACTAACACAAGTCAATGCTCACACTCATCACTCTCACTCAACAGGTACCATGATTACACATAACTGCTACGGCGTGCAGCCGGATCCACATAACATACTCTGCAGCGTGCAGCCCGATCCAAATAATAGCCGACTGCGCTCATTAGGGGTGTACAAACTCCTGGAGGGGCTCCTTCAGCCCAAGCGCTATATTGCTACGGTGTGCAGCCCGATCCAAATAATAGTCGACTGCGCTCACTAGGGGTGTACAGACTCCTGGAGGGGCTCCTTCAGCCCAAGCGCTATATTGCTACGGTGTGCAGCCCGATCCAATATATATATATATATATATATATATATATATATATATATATATAGACGCGGCGTGCGGCCCGATCCACATACTTTGTTGCGGCGTGCAGCCTGATCCATCTATATCGTTGCGGCGTGCGTCCCGATCCACATACTTTGTTGCGGCGTGGAACCCGATCCATAACTATCATCACAACAACCACTTGGGCAACGCATCACAACTCACGGGACTCAGCCCCAAAATACCTCTCCGCATTTTAAAAAAAGGTGATAATAGTAATAACAGAAACAAGTATAAAGCATGACCGAGTTCAGAAATATTTCTATCAAAATAGAGTGAGAATAGTGGAAAAATACCCCTAAGGGTCTAAACAGGTTGGCACAAGGCCCCAAACATGGCATACATCCCATAATAAAGTATAAATCTTTAAAACACAAGATATCGTATGATTTCAAATCAAACACGCGGCTTAATAGCCTCTACGGGACAAACCAACCCGCAATCCCTATCGGTGCATGCCCACGCGCTCGTCACCTAGCATCTGCGTCACCTCATTTATCAAAACAATACGAAATACCGGGGTTTCATACCCTCAGGTGTAGATTTACAGTCGTTACTTACCTCAAACCGTCCCGAATAGTAATTCGCGATGATCTTGTCCAAATCTAGCCAAACTCAGATTAATAACATCAAAATATGCTAGGGAGACGAAGCCCACTCAAAAATTATCACAATTAAGCACAAATCCCGAAGTTGGCCAAACCCGAACCCCCGGGCCCACGTCTCGGAATTCTATAAAAACCACAAAACCGGAATCCTTATCCTCCCACGAGTCTATACATACAAAGAACATCAAAATCGGACCACAATTGCCCCGTCAATTACTCAGTTAAAGTCTCCAATTTCTCACGCCCTAACTTCCCCAATTTTGGGTTTAAATCCCACTAATTTCAGGTTTAATTACATAGAATCAAGTTTTGAAGTCAAAAATATTACCTCCAAGTGTTTCCCCTTTGATTCCCTCTTTAATCTCTCTCAAAAGCTTCTAATCCGTCAAAAAATGGTGAAAAGTGGGCTGAAAATCGCGAAGGAGGGGGTTTAAATACTCTGCCCAGATCCTTCTACGCGAACGCGGCCAAACACATGCGTTCGCGTAGGCTAACCATACATGGCCCCAAAAATTCCCCTCCGCGAATGCGTCCACAGGCTTGCGAACGCGAAGGGTCACCAACACTGATCATCGCGAACGCGGACCATCTGCGTGAACGCATATGCCAAAAGAGGCCTAGGGTCCCCAGCTGCTGCTCCTCTTCGCGAACGCGACACACCTGGTGCGAACGCGTAAAATACCTAACCAAACCTCCGCGTTCGCATCATCCCAAATGCGAACGCATAGCACAAAAATCCCACTTCCACAATTTCCTTTTCGCGAACGCGATACCCCACCGTGAACGAGAAGAGTATTTATCTGCAACAAAATCACCAGAAAATCTGCTATCTCCCAAATCCAAAAATTGATTTGTTGACCACCTGAAACTCACCCGAGTCCCTCGGGACCTCAACCAAACATACTAAAACATCCCATAACCTTATTCAAACTTAGTCGAGCCTCCAAAACACCCAAAACAATGCCAAAACACCAAAATCACATCGGATTCAAGCCTATGAACTTTGAGATTTCTAAATTTCGCCAATAATGCCGAAATACCAAAAACATGTCTGATTGACCTGAAAATTTAAACACATATCCAAAATGATAATACGAACCTGCTACAACTTCCGAAATTCCATTCTGACCCCGATAGCCTATTTTCCAATGCCGACCGGAAATCGCCAAAAACTTAATTTTGCTATTTCAAGCATAATTCTACACCGGACATCAAAACCACGTTCTGAACACACTCTTAAGTTCCAAATCACTTAACGAAGATATCCGAGCCATAAAATCTAAATTCCAAGGTCGTTTACAAATAAGTCAACTCCCAGTTGACTTTTTCAACTATTAAGTCAATTTAAGAGACTAAGTGTCTCAATTCTTACCACGACCACTCCGAACCCCGACCAACCGACCCGACACATCATAGTTAGGTTAATTAACACATGACAAGGCTGAAACAGGGGAAACATATCTAATCTCACGGAACGACCGGCCGGGTCGTTACATATAAGGATTTAACAAGTCGACAAATTGATTTCTTCTCCCCCTGACTGATAAATCCTTGTGGCATTTGCATATAAATTTTATCATAGATATCACCTTGCAGGAAGACATTATATACATCCATTTGATGTATATACCACTGTTTTTGGGTAGCAATAGCAACTATCGTTCTGACTGTCTTCATTTTACCTACTGGGACGAATGTTTCTTGATAATCAATACCTTCTTGTTGGCTAAATCCCTTTGCTACTAATTTGGATTTGAATCTTTCAATTTCCACTTAAGCTTTATACTTAATATTATTGATCTATTTGCATCATATTGGATCTTCGCAGATTGACTATGTCCCATGTGTGATTGTCTTGCAATGCTTTAATTTTAGTTTTCATTGTTTCTATCCACCTAGGATCCTTGATAGCCTCTGAGTAGCTAGTAGGCTCTATGGTTGAAGAGATAGATGTAGTGTAAGCTTGATATTTAGGTGATATATTGTTATATGTAAGATATTTAAACAATCCATAGGGTGTGTCTTGATGAATATTCAGAGAGACAAAGTCTTTGAGCCAAAGAGGTGGCCTTTTTCCCCTTTGTGACTTTGTGAGCTCAACGTGATATGTCGAGGCTATAGTCACAAGAGATGGTTGAACAGAGGATGACATAGCTGGTGGTTAAGGTTCAGTAATGTCACAACCCAAACTCCCTCAGTAAAATGTCATGACGGCACCTAGTCTCTACGACTAGGTAAGCCTAACAAATTGTGGAAATAACAAAATGAAAGTAAAACTTAGCAACTAACTGCAATAAATAACTGAATAACTGGTAACAATGCCGCTCGATATGTACAATAACAAATACTCTAGAAATACAGAGTTTTCCCAAAACCCGAAACATCGTAAGTCACAAGCTACAAAAGGAAAATAACATCTCTATATACCAGAGTCTAATAAAAAGAAATACACAAGATAATTGACATAGGGAAGAATAGAGGGGAACTACGAGGTCTGTGGACGCAACATATATACCTTGAAGTCTCCAAACTGTCTGTGCTCACTGATAATGTGGCTGATAATGAGTACCTGGATCTGCACACAAAACATGTGCAGAAGAGTAGCATGAGTACACCATAATGGTACTTAGTAAGTGCCAAGACTAACCTCGGTCGAGTAGTGACGATGTTAGGTCAGGCCCACTGGTATATAATAAATAAAGTAGGAAAATATATTAATATAATAAGAGATTGGAATTTAACAAGAGGAAAACACAACAAAATAACAATACAACACAAAGGGAAATAGCAGGGGATCTCCCTAGATACCGTCTCATAGTCCCAAAGTAAATATGCAGGGAGAACTCCTGAGGTACCGCATTGTAATCTCAAAAGTAAATATACAAGGAGAACTCTTGAGGTACCGCCTCGTAGTCTCAAAAGTAAATGTGCAGGCAGAACTCCTGAGGTTCCGCCTCATAGTCTCAAAAGTAATGTGCAGGGAGAACTCCCGAGGAACCGCCTCGTAGTTGTATTGGCGAAAAATATACTCGCCATGTGGGTCTATTAAATGGAAGCACGTGTCAGCAAAGCTTGGATAAAAGTGAAGAATGACATATGAAGATGATATGCGAAACGCCCTCGGGACCGAACATACTTGTACCTGTGCCTATTAGCCACAGAATTGTCATCATAAATAGCTCAAAATAGGTGCGAGAGAATATCTCATAACTACAAATGAGGAAGGAATAAATTAATCTCGAATTATATGGGATTTATCATCATTACTTCATCAGTTACAAATCAATTATGTAACGTGCAATAAATGCAATAAATGATTGTAAAGGCCAGAACAAGGCAATTAATTGCAAGATTGACTCAACAGGCACGAGATTGACTCAACAGGCACGAGATTGACTCAACAGCCACGGGATTGACTCAACAGCCACGGGATTGACTCATCAGCCATGAGATTGACTCATCAGCCACTGGATTGACTCATCAGTTATGAAATTAACTCATCAGTTACGAATTCTAGAATTTACACAGCTGTTACAAGTCTTCCAAAAGTAATGGATGGGTTGAGCAAATGCTCATAATGGACCCCTTATTCAAGGAGAATGGTTACTTAAATTTATCCCTATAAATAGACATAGTTTTATCACAACCAGGGATCCAACTTTCTTCTCTACAATTCTATACATTGTAATTCATATCATCTTGCTTCCAAGTTAGCCACAGTTTGGCCCTTCAAGCTTCGTTCGGCTCAACATCCTGTCAAGGATTATTCAATAAGAAATATTTCTTCACTGCTTCATTTTTATTATATTATCTGCCATTAAATTTATTTTCCACTTCTCTATCACGTCGTATTAACAAAAATTATATCTTTCGGATTGAATCGATTGCTTGTGTCCCGTCATACAAAATTATTGCTTTGACCTTGAAAGCTATTTTTTGGGTTAAATAGATTGGTTCTGTTGCCGGGAACTCAAGCAAATTTGCTATTCAATCAAAGATACTAACAACTTTTGTTGATATTTGTTTGCTTTCAGTTTAAACCTTCATCATGGCCGAAATTTGCCAATCAACACAGTTGAGGACAACCAAGCTTGAGATGGCTTTACCATGAGAAAGGAAAAGGCAATAATAGCCATGATGCTGATATATAAGTAACAAGCAGAGAAAAATAGAGAATGTACATCGGCATATTGGTACCAACACTATTAGTACCAAAACTTATTAAAGAATCTACGTCAAATAGTACCGAGACATGAAGTTCAGGTACATCAGGTAATTTTAATTTGCACAATTTAGTTCTAACTTGACAGAAATAGATCAAGGAACAAGACGAGCGGATAGAACACCTCCGGGAATTCTCAACTATCCCACAAGAATGATATGCAGCACCGAGCTTTAAATGGAGAAAGGCACGGATGTTCAAATGAAATTCAAAAATAGGAGAAGAATGAAGGTTAGGAAAAGCAGGGGTAAAACACCCACGAGATTGTTAACAACGATACCACACCTGACAACTGGAAACGAAAAGATAGGTGCGGGATGGAGAGTTAAAGACTACGAGGAAGAAGGTTCATTAATAGCCATGGACAATTACACAAATAATTTCGGAAACAATCATTGAACCAAAAAAATCAAAAGCCACGAGATCAAATGCTGAAGAACCAGAAACTATCATTGGCTTCCCAAATAGGAAGGTTTATGTTGGTCGAGACTCGACACCGAGTTTAAAGGTAAGTTGATTAAACTTTTACGTGCTAATGCAAATTGCTTTGCTTGCCACCATTGTAACCATAACAGGTGTACCACCGGAGATAATGGTTTATATGCTCAATATTGACCCGCGGTATAATCCGGCCAAGAAAAAGAAGAAACCAGAGCCAAATAATAAAAGATAAAGTTATGGAACCTCGAAAGGTCGATTTAGTCCGAAAAGTTGAATCATTCGGACTCGTTGCTAACATCAACCCATCATCACTTTCAAAATTCCGAGGAGAAAGATGGTTGCTAGTATGCCACATTGTCTCGGATGTCTAGGTAAATGCAATCTTAATTCAAGGAGAGAAAGGTACACAATCTCTTATCTATTATAGAATGCTCTTACACATGGAAATTGCATATCTATATTTTGAGAAGTTGGCATTAATTGCTATTGCCCTAAGTTTAAGGCTTTATTGTCAATATCATTCAATTCTCGTAACCAATATATTTTCATTATACAATATTTTGCATAAACGAGAATTGTTAGCAAGACTAGCTAGATGAGTAGTCAAACTTATGGAATATGATATTATTTATCAGCCACATACGGCCATAAAAACACAAGTCTAATAGATTTCATGACTAATCTTTGCTTGAGCATATTGGTTGAAGCTGAAATCAAAGTACATGTTATTTCTGTCATAATTCTCGGGATCTGGACCTTTTACACATTAAGTCCACAAGTATTAAAAGTCCTTGGTTAAGGACAATGCTTAATCCCTATCAGAAAAAGTATTTAGATTTCACAAAAGTTAGTTTATTACTAACAACAAAGATGAGTATAAAGCATATGATACATGCTTGAATTAGCTGGGGACTCAGGGCAAAAGTATTGATTTGAAAATTGATCAAATCCAAGAAAACTATGCAGCCCAAGAGAATCAAGTTAGATGTGCTAGTCTCGAATCTACTGCTAATATCACTGACTCCAGAAGCAACTCCGGACTCTTATTGAGAAATATTATTTCCGAATCAAACAATATCAGGATCAAGTCATCCCTTATCTGGGCGATCCCTGATTTATCTTCAAATTAGAATGAAAATGAGGTAATCCCGACTAATTTAATTTTGGCATAATAACTTCATTGATTACTTGCAGAATGAGACTTTACCCACAGACAAGCACGCTCTCGACAACTCTGAGTGTGTCTCATCCGGTACTGCCTTATTGAAGGAGAATCATATTTGAGAATATTCAATGCTCCAAAATCTAAAATGCCACATGTACCAAACAAACAAAATATATGATGCGAGAAATCTACAAAGAAAGCCGTGAAAATTACTCCGGTAATTAGGCAAGGTATCGCATGGTCCTCGAAAATATTTTGGAACCTCCGTAGTTCCCGTCAGAGTAAAAAATAAAGAAAGAGCTCTGGTATCGTCTCTATGCTATAACTGGTCCATTTGAAAGTCCATCAACAACGGAATTGGCTATCCTATCCGAGATTATTAAACTGGGGAGTGTCAAATTATGATTCTAGTGTTTGAGTTCTCATACCTCAAAACTCAAACACTAGGGAGATCACTTATACTTGAAGATTAGTCAATCCGACTTGACATTTTAAGAAGTGATTCAAACAATCGATTGCTTTGGGAGATAAATTTCTAAGAGTATTCCGACATTATTTACCGCAATCTCAACTCAGTCAGTTGTATTGCTCATATCAAGCATAAAACACTTCAAACAGTGTTGAATGAGATCTTCAAAAATGCATATACTACTCTTACACAAAAAGGATCAAGAACTCCATGTCGAGTCAAGAATCCCACGATAACAAACGAGACTTTTATGTTCAAGTCAACATAAATGTGTGCAACTATGCCATCAGAATAAAGTTCACTTTGAACGAACACATGGCTTATATTCGGTCCATCAACGGCCATTCAAGTTAAAAGCCTTTCTTAATGGCTAGTTATATTATGACTCGGATCGATTATCCCGAACATCTCAAATATTATTTCGGACATGTGTCCCTCTCTACTTGGAAGTATGTTCATATACTCCAATTTGGATTCAAAATCCAATCAGATTTAATGTCTCTTCAAGACAAATCTACTAAGATCTATATTTATTTGGGATCAGTATTCCCTCAGACTCAATGTCTTACCGAGATCAATACTCCAGGAAATCCTACCAGGATTAATACTTCCACAGACTAAAAGTCTACTCAGATCAATCGATCCTCTTTTACGCCTGAATGAAAAGGAGACGTCCTTTTCATAGCGTTTAAATATATAAAAGGGCCTCTTTTATTTAAAAGTTAGACACCCAAGGGTGCAACATTAAGACATCGCACATGTAACGATGCATCCAAATATATATTTCAAGTCTGTAATACTAAATATGAGCACTCAAATAAATTCATAAAGTGCCATGAAAAGTTAGTACTCGGATAAATTCCCTAAAGTACCAAATGATGATATTAGACCCGAAAGACACGAGGAAGTAACTGAATTCCCGGTCTAGTTCCCAACCCTTCTGATGAAATAAAAAGGGTTAAACAGTTATCATCTAAAAAGTATAAACCTTCGAGTCCAGTATGTAATTTCCTTTTCAGGAAATGGACCACATGGAAGGAATAGTCAAGTGCTCGAGATTTTATTCTTCAAAGCTCAAACACTTGGGGGACTATACAGTATGGAAGGCAAAGAAGAAGCAAAAAAGACTATCAAAAAGTCAAACCTCTAGCCTAGGGATCCATCTACCCAACAAGTCAAGTGATACGAGCAAAATCAAAAGAGCCGAAGACTCAAAACACAAAGCCTAATTCAAAAAACCATCGAACTTGTTCATAAACAAACGTTCAGGTTAAAGGCAATATTTAGCCAAGGGTTGCAAGATATACCCTTGTATTTATTCAGAAACTGTTGTAAAAGAAAACAGTTACGGGTGAAAAACCCCTACCCCTACCTTTATAAAAACTGAAAAACAGTTATTCTCTTGTATTAACTCGAAAAAACTGTTACATACGAAAAACAGTTACGAAATACAAGTGTATATCAAATCTGTTAAAAGAAAACATTTGCAACATGAGTTTTAGACGATAATAAAACACATGTAAAAGGTTGTGAAAGTACAAACAAAAACTTTCTTCAGAAACACTCTTAAACATAAGAAAAATTCCTATCACTCTATTGCATTATTACACCATTATGAAGTTGAGACGTCTTCTTCATTAAGTGTCGATCAAAAAATAGCACTCTTTCATAAACAATGCCTACTACAAAAAGGCTCGCATTCTATATGCAACATCATGCCTACTATGAAAAGGTGCGAGTAATTTTGTATGCAAAGCTCAGAGGTAAAATTAAAACCTCGAAAATAAAGCATGCAAAAGACTCAAAGGGTGAAACAAAAACCCAAACATTAAAGTAGGCAGAATATAAAGCCGAAATTTATATATCGAACTTGCCGAACATAAGGCGAACATTTGTCTTCAAACCCCGAAACAAGATAGGGGTAAACCAGCTGATTATTGACGAAACGAGTATAATCGTTGAACTTGTCATATGAATCTCTAAGTTCTGCACTCTTTTTTCCTTCGTCCGGTTTTTGTCCCTACTGGGTTTTTCCGGCAAGGTTTTTAATGAGGCAGAGGCAAGGGAGAAAAGGATCAAATCTTCCACTTCCCGGTCATATCACAGTCAATAACCGGAAAGTGGGGGGACTATCTGTATTGGCGAAAAATATACTCGCCATGTGGGTCTATTAAATGGCAGCACGTGTCAGCAAAGCTTGGAGAAAAGTGAAGAATGACATATGAAGATGATATGTGAAACACCCTCGGGACCGAACATACTTGTACCGTGCCTATTAGCCATGGAATTGTCATCATAAATAGCTCAAAACAAGTGCGGGAGAATATCTCATAACTACAAATGAGGAAGGAATAAATTAATCCTGAATTATATGGGATTTATCATCATTACTTCATCAGTTACAAATCAATTATGTAACGTGCAATAAATGCAATAAATGATTGTAACGGCCAGAACAAGGCAATTAATTGCAAGATTGACTCAACATGCACGAGATTGACTCAACAGGAACGAGATTGACTCAACAGCCACGAGATTGACTCAACAGCCAGGGGATTGACTCATCAGCCACGAGATTGACTCATCAGCCACGGGATTGACTCATCAGTTATGAAATTAACTCATCAGTTACGAATTCCAGCATTTACACAGATGTTACAAGTCTTCCAAAAGTAATNTCGTCATTAAATTTATTTTCCACTTCTCTATCACGTCGTATTAACAAAAATTATATCTTTCGGATTGAATCGGTTGCTTGTGGCCCATCATACAAAATTATTGCTTTGACCTTGAAAGCTATTTTTTGGGTTAAACAGTAGTCTCAAAAGTGAACACACAACTCAAACTGATAAATACAATAGTTAACAACAAGAATTCTACACTTAAGACTGATAAAGAACAAGGAAAATCAGGAAATCAACTAGGCATGCTGCACATAGTTCAAATAAGCAGTTAAAGCATGTAAACATGCGATATTAGACTAAATAGGATAGCTACACATGTTGGTATAACTCAATTAACAATGAAAACATGTTACTACTCAGTAAAAATTGGGTTTTACAACAAATAGCCCGTGTACGCACTCGTCACCTCGCGTACACAACCCTCATATATCACCTACCAAATTTTAAGGGGATTTGCCCCACACAAAGTTAGGCAAGCCACTTACCTTGAACCAAGCTCAAATCAATCCGTAAATATGTATTTTACTTTATTATTCGACTCTGAATGGCCCAAATCTAGCCAAACACAATTACATATCATAAATACGACTATATTAGACTAAGATAATTAATGAAATCAATACTTTAACAAGAAATTCGAAAATCGCCCTAAAATGCCTCCCGAAGCCCACATCTCGGAATCAGGTAAACGTCACAAGATATCAGAACCCATTCACTCATGATTCTAACCATATCAAATTTACTAGAATTCGACACCAAATTGCCTTTCAAATCCCCAAAGTTCACTCTCCAAATCCCTAGCCTTAAACCCCCAAATTTCACTTTAAAAAAAACGCTGACTAGGTGGGAAATCAGTGGGGAAACATCATTATTGAAGAAAATGAATACAAGAAGCTTACCTCAGTAATCTCTTCAAAATTCCTCTCAAAACCTCCAAAGTCCGAGCTCAAAATGGTGAAAATGGTCAAAAATCTCGAAGTCTCGCTTATATAGGTTCTGCCCAGGCATTTTCACACCTGTGGAGCCTGGGCTCGCACTTGCGCGCCCACTTGTGCGAAAGATTGAGCGCTTCTGCGCAAGACACTTACTACCATCTGCCTCCGCACCTGCGACCTATAATCCGCATCTGCACTATTGCAGGTGCGGGAAAAATATCGCCCATGTGGACTCCGCTGAACCTCCTCACTTCCGCACCTGTGGTCCTTAAGCTCATGTGTGGGTATCGCAGATACGGAATTCCCTTACACCTGCGACCCATGACCAAACATCCTAATCCACCTCTTTGCTTGCCTCTGCGCACGTGCGATACCACACCAACCGTATCCCCACCGCGGGTGCGAAACACCATAAACCAGTAAAACTTTAGCATTATGCACAAGTCCAATTTCGATCTGTTAAGCATCTGAAACTCACCCGAGGCCCTCGAGACCTTAACCAAACAGACCAACCAGTCCTTAAACACCATATAAACTTAGTCAAGCATCCAAATCACATCAAACAACGCTAAAAACACGAATCTTCCTCCAATTAACTTAATGAACTTTGAAACTTCAAAATTTTACTACCGATGCCGAAACCTATCAAACTACTTTCGATTGAGCTCAAATTTTGCACACAAGTCATATTCAATATTACGGACCTAATCCAATTTCTGGAATTGGAATCCAACCCCAATATCAAAAACTCTACTACCGGCTTCCCGAAAATTTAACTTTCGCCATTTCAAGACTAATTTAGCTACAGACCTCAAAAATACAATCCAAACATGCTCCTAAGCCAAAATCATCCAATGGATCTAACGGAACCGACACAACTCCATTTCGAAGTCGTCTTCATATAGTTTCAACTATGGTCAAAATCCTAGAACTTAAGCTTCTGTTTTAGGGACTAAGTGTCCCAAAACACTCTGAAACCACAAACAAAACCTCCCGACAAGTCATATAAGCAGAAAAAGATACGGTAAAAGCAGTAAATAGAGAATCGGGGCTAATACTCTCAAAATAACCGGCCGGGTCATTATAAGTAATTTGATCCAGCTAACTTACCTCACCTTGTTGATCCATGAGTTTTAATTCTGGATTGAACTCAGCTGGTTGATCAAAGAATTCAAGAGTAGAAGCATTATGATTCTCAGCTGTTTCAGGAATTCTCCGATTTAGAGTTGTAGATGGTTGACCACCTGTCTCATAGAACAATTTGTGAAAACTATTGTCCTAAGTGAAGATAGTGGTAGATGTTTTTTGATTCTGTTTGAATGGGAATATATCTTCCCTAAAACTGACATCTCTACTTACCAAAAAATGAGCTATTTTCTAGATTATATAGTAAGTATACCTTCTGTTTAGTTGAATATCCTATATGTACTGTCAATTTTTATTTAGGCATCATTTTGTCATGTTCCTGAATTATCTTTGCATAAGCTAGACATCCCAGTATTCTCAGATGAGTTAGGGTAGGCTTCTTGTCAAATAGTCTCTCATAAGGTGTTTGATTGTTTATGACTATGCTTGGCAGCCTATTGATCAGGTAAACTGCAGTTAATACACAATGCCCCTAGAATTTGATTTGTATGTTTGCTTGAAATATGATTGCCCTTGTGACTTCCAGGATATGTCTGTGTTTCCTCTCACCAACTCCATTTTTTGTTGTTGAGGTGTATAAGCACAGGGTTTTGATGAATAATTCCGAGATTGTTGAACATGACCTCACATACTGAATATACAAATTTAGTGTCATTGTCTGTTCTATTACTTTGATTAACTTATCAAATTGTGTTCTGACTAATGTAATGAACTTCTGTAGCACAATGCTCACATCAGACTTTAATTTCAATAGATATATCTAAGTAAATCTAGTGTAGTCATCAACTACGTTAAGAAGTATTTGTTTCCATCAATTGTAGGTACTTTGTAAGGCCCCTATAGATCAACATGTAATAATTCAAAACAAACAGTACTTTTTGTATTACTTATTGGTAAAGGAAGTCTTGTTTGTTTTGCACTTGGACATACAATACATTTATCTACTCTTTCAACTATTATTGAAGTCTTTACAGATAGTAATTTCTTGAGTACTGAAGCTGATACATGTTCAAATCTTTTATGCCATATATCTATGTCTTCATTGGTCTTGAGTTCAATGTCACTGGTCATTCTTTCGGTGCTAACAGAACTCCATCACTGGATCCAACTGGTTGGAAATTTCCGCATAGAATGTATAATCCACTGTTCTCTACCAATCGCTCTCACCTGCCCATTGAAGAGATCCTGAAGAATACAAAAATAAAAAAAAAAGGCTACTGAGCACTTTAGTTCTTTGATGACCTTAGAAACAGATAGTAAATTGTCCTTAAACTGTGGAATATGAAACACTTTTGTTACTGTGGTTTTATTAGTGATATTACTAGCTTGGTTAACACATAAGCTTGGTTAATAGTTGGTGTGGGACTTATCATCAAGCTTTGAATCATCTAACCCCATCAAAAATTGGCTTTAGTTTCAGATGCACTGCAAATTCCTTAGACTTTGCACAGTCACACCAGGATCTGGAACTAAAGCTTCAAATTCTTCCTGCAAATCTTTGAGTTTTGAGAAGTACACAGAGACATAAGTTGTTCCCTTATTTATTGTAGCAATTTCTTTATGCAAATTGAATGATCTAGACCTATCTACCATGTAAAACCGTTCAAGTAAATTATTCCACACAACATGTGCACTAGACGCATACATAATACTACTAAGATGACCACTCGCAACAGAATTCTTAATCCAAGATAGTACAATAGCATTCACCCTTTGCCGGTGATTCCAAGTACTCCGAAAATTAATCTTTAGAACACGACCCATCAACCAACCCCAATTTGTTCCTACCCGGGAGTGTTACTCCCATAGAACGATACCAGATAGATTTATTTTCGATACTTGTCAATTGAAATGAGACAATCTGAATTTCACTCACATCTACTGGTAACAAGAACAATGGATGATTCTAGTCGATTCTTGGGGCTTGATTCACATTGAAACCTTGGGTTGTACCCGCTGCATGTGAAGTTTGACTCACATATGGGGGTGTCAAATCTTCAATCGCCATTGATGACAAAGAGTTTCAAGAATACTCTTACCGAAGACAACAATGAAGAATTAATTTTGCGGAAGAACAGAGATCGAACACCGATCTAAGAATTCTTGCTCGACTGTTATGATACCATGAAAATGTTTAAGCAATTACATTAAAATGCAACATACTTTGCAAAGATAGAAAAGAGAAGAAGAGATAGAGAAGGAATGAGATGATAATCTGTTATTCATCTTGTTAAAAGAAGGTGAGAGTACAAGCCCATATATATATATATATAATCTATATGGACTAATAACATAATTAACAATATTTTTAATATTATACCCATTCTTCCTTGTTATGTAATACCCTTTTTTTTTTTTTTACAAAAGCTCGAATTAAAGGTAAAATAAAGAGGTGATAAGTTCCCGATAATTAAAGACTTCAATGGAAATCCTAAAAATATATATATATGTTGAAGGTAAGGTATTAGTCAAAGAGGGTCCAAATTTTGTAAGGTGTTTCCCATGGTGGAAATTGAACTGGCACAAATATAAATTTCCTACATTTTGATAGAATAGAGGGACCGAACCTGTAAAATTGTTCTTTCATCTTGCTGCACCAAGATATGTTGCTAGTACAAAATGTACAACATTATAAGCTCTGCATTTTGCAAAGACACTTCTCATCCACAAATATAGAGATCTTAATATATATTTTTGACATTATTATTAACTTTTCCCTCAAAAAGTTATTTTTTGAGCTAATTGTTAATCACAAAATAATTCACATTTATACTAAAAAAACCAAATAGTTTGCTAAAAAGAACCACTACATGCCTTCAGGCTTTACCTTTCTTAAATCGACCAAACGTCAAATAATTGTGGGTTTTTTCTCCTAATTGACGCTCTCACTTCGCTAAAGGATGATCTACAGAGTTCATAACTACTACTCTTAATACATGACGCTTACCTAGCAAACATTTAGATTTGCCAGTTCTATCCAAATTTTTCCGGTTCACCCAACATTACCCCTTGTCCGACTGTTGCTTGAGCAGTTTTTGATTCATATTCCTGCTACTTAATTTAGTGATAACCAACATCCATTTTAGGTTCACGATGTAGAGGTAATGAAGAAACTAATTTACTTATTCTAAGAATCGGTCTTAGAATAAAAATAGAGTTTTAAGTCTATGTACAAACAATATGCCAGTATTTATACAATTAAGTCATTTATAAGGCTATCACAAATAAAATCGATTTACTATAACATGTTAAATTGCACTGACAATGTAAAAGTTATATATAGATGGTGTCAATGTATATAACTTAAATCCATAAAAACATTTTACCATGATTAGCATCACAACAGCCATCCGAGAATGCTCAAATTTAGTAGCTTATTGCTAATGCAGATTACAGAATTATCAAGAATTTTTTTGGCCCAACAGAATCATCAAGAATTACATTACATTTTAGTGGCAGTGTGGCCATATTGAAATATTTCTACAAAGCCATATACTCCTCCGTTCCAATTTATGTGAACCTGTTTGACTGAGTACGGAATTTAAGAAAAATAAAGACTTTTAGAATTTGTGGTCCTAAATAAGTCAAAAAGAGGCCTAGAGTATTTGTGTGGTTATAAAAGCTTCTCATTAAGGGTAGAATTGTAAGTTTAAGCTAGATTGTTACCAAATTTAGAAAAGGGTCATTCTTTTTGGAACGGACCAAAAAGGAAACAGGTTCACATAAACTGGAACGGAGGGAGTAATTATTTTAAGCGAATAGTATATCAAGAGAATCAATCTTGTTTTATACTCACGTCAAAGCCCAAATAATTGCTAAAACAGAATAACTACGTACCTTCATGCATTACTTATAATGTTGACTTAAGTCAATTTGATATTCATGATCTTGGTTTAGTTCTTGACAACCTGCAACGAAAGATACAATATCACGAAAGACAGGAAACAATGATAACTAATGCACTTGATCTATGAAGCCACTCATACAATAAAAGGAGAGTTTTATGCCTCTAAAATGTAGTATTTACATAATCAGTATTTAGAAATTTGTTAAAAGATATTTCTTGTAATTACTCCCTCATGTCCATGTTAAGTGATTTTTTGTGGTCCATAATATTTGATTTTTTTGATATCAACAAAGAATTAACGTTTTTTTGTCAAAATTGCCCTTGGAGTAAAGTAGAGCCTAAGAGTAGTTTGCCATATTATTTTCAATGAGCAAATAATATTAATATGATTATTTTATTGTTAATTAATGCTAAAAGATGAATTTCTTAATATGCGTGAAAAGAACCTAAGGATTACTTGGAGGGAGCAATTGGTAGCGTAATAAAAATGGTAATTAGCTTGTTGTCACACGTTAAATCACAATGATGCAGAAACAATCTTTACACGGTCAGTGTTCATAGTTTATCAAATCACGAAGAAATAAACAATAATTACCATGATCCGAATTGGAGAAGCAATTTGTGGACGCTTATTCATGCTGATTATGCTTTTTTTTGAGACAAGGCTCTATCAGTAACAACTGTATGTGTGCGTACACACTACCCTTTTCAGACTCCACTTATGAGATTTTACTGAATATGTTGTTGTTGTAATCTGTGGGCACTTAGTCGTTTATTGCTAACGCAGCATCATCAAGATTCACATATGATTTTAATGACAAATATATGTGAATCTTGAAGGTGTTGCATTTGCAAACGACGACTGTGTATATATCAGGACATGAATGAACAAAAGCAAACTCATGATGCTCTATATATATATATATATATATATATATCATTCTGACTGGAGACCAAAAAATCACGACTTAATTATAGTACTTTTTGTGTAGCAAAGATTCTGCAAAGTTTAATTTTTTAACGACAAGATTGTAGTAAATAAAGATTCAGAGAAAAAAAATAGGAAACCCTAAAACTGAATTGGTAAAGATGTTAATACAATGCTATTGCCAATTTTATTTCTTAAATCAAGTAAAGAAAGGGGGGGGAAAAGGCAGATCTTGACAGTTATATGCTAAGACTGCAGATCAATAAAAGGGTATTTGACACAATTAACAAGAACACGAAAGTTGAAGCATTGACATGGGCAGATCTACCATATACGTTAGGGCTCGGAAGAACTCCGTAATTTTGGCTCAAACTTTATATTTGTGTAAAAAAATTTACTTAAATAATCTATGCGTAACCCAATAATTGCAAAAAGTTCTGAATTCAAAGACTATAAACTTGAAATCTTGGATCCACGTTTGTGTATTGATCCATTGAAAGGCACTGCACACTGTTGGACTCGTGAAATAAAGGAAAATATCCGTACAAAGAAATGATAATTGAAAGGTATCAAAGAATAAATTAAAAAGGAAAGAAAAAGAAAAGATACTCCTAATAATTAATAGAGCCATGGCTGATGAATAGAGGATGAACTTTGGACTGGCATAGGATACTGTTAGAGATCTAACTTTCCTCATTACTGAGATTGTTGTATGCTTTGTGTGCTTCAACGAGAGAGAGACAAATAGAGAGAGAATTTGACTGTACTATGGAGAAATTAAAACCCAAGGTTTGGATTTGTGGGTGCTTTTAGTTTGAAGTGTTTGATACAAAAGAAAAATAGTTTTCGGAAAATGTTTTCCAATTTTCTCTGTTTGTTGACTTAAATATTTTGGAAAACATTTTTCTCATCAATTTATTTTCCTCCAATAGGAGGAAAATGTTTTACTATCAAGAGAAGGGTAACATTTTTCAAAACTCCTTTTCAACTTCCTTACCCTCACCAACTCACCTCACCCCAGCCCACCTAACAAATATTCATTTTTAATTTTTTTTTAATTTAAAATTTTCTGTTTTTTTTTTCGCACCCCTCCCCTACCCCTACCCCTTGCCCTCAATCCCGCACAAGATTTTTTTTTTACTTTTTGCCCCCCCCCCCCCCCCCCCCCCCCCCCCACACCCATTTCTTTTTTTTTTTTTTTTTTTTTTTTTTTTTTTTTTT
>ML256950.1:616-12267 GCA_005239495.1 Nicotiana undulata
CGGTTTTGGGAGTTTACGTTATTTCATGATTGTTATGTTCTTACTTTCCGCATTTAAAGTTTCGTTATTTTTATTAGCGATGTTTGAAGGATTCTGTTGGGAATATGAAAAAGGGAAAAGCATGTTATTGATTTTCGGTTAAACGGTTGTCCCACTATTGTCTCAGTATGTGATGGAAATTGGTTGAAGTTGATGAGTTAGCGTTTTATTCAGTATTAAATGATTTTAGATTGCTATTGCAAGTTATACGTTGGCTGGCCTAGCGGGTTCAACGTTAGGTGCAGTCACGGCCTAAAGGGTGAGAATTTGAATCGTGACATTTCTATTAAAAAAATTGCATAGTTAACTGGAAACGGAAAAAGTTCAATTAGACATTAGTAACCGCAGGACTAATTGAATTCAAACTCGTTTACTATATCTCGGATTGTAATTATTTGATTAGAGCTGTCCCTTTGAATATGTAATTATAACAAATTAACAATAAAGTTCTTGAACATAATCTGATGAACTCTCTAAGGGTAAAATTACTTGAATGACGTAGGACCTACGTCCAATGATGCCTCCACAAGATTCTCAAGGACTTTTCTCCATAAGAAGAATTGGAATTTGGAGAAACTAATAAACTATGATTAATTGGACTTTTCTCCTCTGTAGAAAATGAAAGTTAAAGCAAAAGGCAAGAAACAAGAAGCAAGATTCAAGAAGGGGCAATGGACTGTTGACCCATTTTGGTTGACAAAAGTGAACAAAGTCATTTCCATAAGGAATTTTTCAACGATGAAGTTTTGAAAATTGGGGTATTACGTATGGGCGGAGCATTGAATAGAGCAAGTTTTTGAGTTTGAGCGCCGGAAAATGAATTCATATTTAAAGTAGGAATATACTTAATCCTCCTGCTTAATTAGAGAAGCAATATACTTAATACTTAGAGTAGGAATTAATAATATTTTTTTATTAATTTTAATTTCATAGGAATATAGACATTAGATTAATCTGAACAGATTCATCTGAGTCCTTAAATTAAACTTACAAAGTTATATATATCAGCTTCTTCGCGTATTATTTTTTTTGTATTTTGAATCTCGAAGTAAAAATTATGGCCCCGCTATTAAGTTAAATGCGTATATGAAGGTCTTTTTGTAGGTTTCGTGTGATAAGAGGTGATTCGCTGTCGATATCTTCATAATTTTTAGCTCTGGTCAATACCCAAACTTTACCTACCATTTTTCAATTATTATTTTATACACTATTATTAGTACTCGCGCGACGTGCGGACATAAATACTATCAAATTATAATGTATGTTGTTTAAATTATGTGCATATAATCTTAAAATATAAACTTCTAAGATAAAAATTATATATTCATTACATATTAATTAAGAAGCACAATATGAAATTATTGTTCAAATATCGTAGTCGACAACCTATTTTATATATATATATTTGTAGCAACCTAACCCCTTGATTTTAGTACTTGTATTTCGTTTCGCTATCAATATTAAAGAGCACTAAACATATCATGTTGTGATCTGTCTTTTTGAGCACATTAGATGTGATGACCCAAAAGGTCATCCCGTGTATTTCTAACTAACCTGTGTTCCGAGGTCATGCGAACCTCCTTCTATCTCACCTCGATTTGCGCGTACAGCCTGGGCGTGAAGCCGGAAAGCCGTTATGTGAAAAACTAATAAAAATATTATTTTTGTGTTGAAATTTGGAAAAAGTTGACTTTGGTCAACATTTTTGGTAAACGGACCCAGACCCGTGATTTGACGATCCGTAGGAAAATATGGGACTTGGGCGTATACCCGGAATCGAATTCCGAGGTCCTATGTCCGAGAAATGAATTTTTTAAAGAAAATTATTTTCTAAAAAATATAAAGGTTTTTGAAAATAAAATTTGATGTGAAACCTGTGTTATCGGGCCCGTATCTTGATTCCGGAGCCCGGTACAGGTTCGATATGGGTTATATGTGCTATCTGTGAAGTTTTGTAAGAAACAGACTTGGTTTGACGTGATTTCGGATAAAAAATGCAAAATTTGAAGTTTAAGAAGTTTTGAGAACTTTCATGGATTTTGAGGTTTAATTCGTTGTTTATGATGTTATTTTGGTGTTTTGATTACTCGAATAAGTCTGTAGGACATTTTTGAGGTTGTGTGCATATTTGGTTTTCAGCCCCGAGTGCTCGGGTGAGTTTCGGGTAGGTGTCGGAGTGCAAAACTTGATAAAAACCTGGTGTATGATTATTGTTGCTGGTGTTTGAGAGTTTGTCCTATGCGAACGCATGGGATTCCATGCGAACGCAAAATGTAGGCTGGGGAGGGGGTTGGTTGGTACAGTGCGAACGCACCACACCAGGTGCGAACGCGGAGCACAAGAAAAATTGCTCAGTGCGAACGCACCTTGGTGGATGCGAACGCAGAGGGTAGGACTGAGGTAGCTATGCGAACGCACCATGTAGGTCGCGAACGCACAACATAAGAGGGGATCTGAGGGCTGGGTAGCTTTTACCCTGTGCGAACGCGCCCCCACAACCGCGAACGCATAGGTTGGTGTAACCAATTCTTCGCGAACGCGGCCTGGGACCCGCGAACACGGAGAGTAATTTTTCCAGCGATTTTAAAATGTCCAAAACAGAATGTATTATGGGATTCCTCCATTTTTTTCATAAACCTCTTCTTTTCCAAACCTCTTAGGCGATATTTGAAGAAAATCTCGACCATAACCTCTTAGGTAAGTAATCTTTGACCTGTTTTCCTCCAGTTTTACTAACACCCATTAGATTTTAGGCCAAAAAAATAAGGGAATTAAGGTAGAAAATTAGGGATTTGGGTAGAATTAGGGCTTTTTGATTATTTGGGAATTTGACCTCGTTTTGGGGTCGAATTTCAAAACAAATTATATATTCGGGCTCGTGGGGGAATGGACGGGTTTTGGTCCGAACATCGTGTTTCGACCAAGCGGGCCCAGGGTTAATTTTTGAAATTTTAGGAAGAATATTGGGAATTCTATAATTAAGCATTGGAACTGAATTGTTTAGCATTTATTGATGTTATCTGGTCAATTATGTCTAGATACGATTGATTTGGAGTCGGGATCGAAAGGTAAAGCGGTGCTAGAGGCTTGATTTGGATTCTTGGAGTCGAGGTAAGTGTTTGGCCTAACCTTAGCTTGAGGGAATTGGTGTTGAGTCTTATTTGCTACGTGATTATTCCATGTCCAACGTATAGGTGAGGTGACGAGTACCTATATGTTGTGGTCAAGCATACCCGTGAGTCGAATATGAGCAATTATGTGATTTTTCATTGAGGTTTATTGTGTTATGGAATTAATATCAATTTGGTGGTTATTTATTTGATGGAAATTCTTGGTTGTGAACGTTGTTGAGTACTTGTTCGGTTGAGGAATATTTTGTTAACTTATACACTTGTGGAAGATTGGTTATAGCTGTGTCCCTTGCGAGGACGACATTATTCCTTTGATTATCCCTTTGCATTTATGGTTTCTTATTGTTGAAATTCTTGCCAAACTGTTGTTTTATGTTATTTATGCACGAGGGGACATTCCGTGTCATATTTATGTTATTTATGCACGAGGGGACATTCCGTGCCATTTTTATGTTATTTATGCACGATGGGACATTCTGTGCCATATTTATGTTATTTATGCACGAGGGGACATTCCGTACCATGTTTATGTTATTTATGCACGAGGGGACATTCCGTGCCATGTTTATGTTATTTATGCACGAGGGGACATTCCATGCCATGGTTATGTTATTTATGCACGAGCGGACATTCCGTGCCATATTTATGTTATTTATGCACGAGGGGACATTTCGTGTCGTGATTATGTTATTTATGCACAAGGGACATTCTGTGTCGTGTTGTGATATTTATGCACGAGGGGACATGTCGTAACGTGTATTTTTATTTATGCACAAGGAGACATTCCGTGCCATGATTATGTTATTTATGCACGAGGGCACATTTTGTGCCGTGTTTTTATGATATTTTATCACGAGGGGACATGCCGTGCCGTTTTCATTTACTGTTTATTTGGTGTTGTTAATTCATGTCATTATTTTTATATTTAGACTGTCGCCTTGTTCCTTATTTATGTTTATTGTTACCCCCTTACCTCAACATGTTCTCCCCATTTCTGTACTTAATTGCATACTTCCTGTTGTTATTTCTTGTTATATATTATTAAACTGCACATGTTGTATTATTTGTCGTGTCCTAGCCTCGTCACTACTTCGTCGAGGTTAGGCTCGACACTTACTCGGTACATGGGGTCGGTTGTACTGATACTACACTCTGTGATCTTTTGCACAGATCCCAGTACCAGACACTTTGGACACTAGCGCGAGGAGGCTTCCTTCAGTCCACTCGGAGACACCGAGGTAGACCTACAGGCGTCCGCAGGCCTTGGCGTCCCCTTCACTCCCTCTATTTTCTGTTTTAGTATTCCAAAACAGATGTATTTACTCTTTCGGACCCTTGTATGTATTAATCATAGATAGTCCATGACATTGTGACTCCAAAGATCTGGGTTGGTTATGTAAGAATTCGTAACAGATTGTGGATTTAATGATGTATTTCTTTTGATCTGTTCCTATTTTTAAGCTTTTGAATATGGAAAGTCGCATTTCACTTGTTCTTATTTAATAATAAAAGTTTGTAAATAAATTTGATTAATCACGTTGGCTTGTCTTGCGGGTTCAACGTTAGACGCCATCACGGTCCTTACGTGGGAATTTCGAGTCGTGAAAAGTTGGTATCAGAACACTGGGTTTTTTAGGTCTCACAATTCATGGACAAACTTGGTAGAGTCTGAGTGAACGGTACAAAGACGTCTGTACTTATCTCTCAGAGGCTATGAAGTTAGGAACAATTTCCCTTCTATTCTACTCCATCGTGCGAATTTATTCTACCATTGATGATTGAACTTCCCTACTCTTGTCCTCTCACAAATATGGATAACATGCAAAGCGTCTACAACCGGACAAGAGATGAAGCCCCAGTGACAGCTCCGATATGGGAAGAGGCAGAAGCAGAGCTCAGTCTAAAGCTCAGACATCAACACCTATTGTACAATCTCAAGTGGATCTAGACACAAAGGTTCTAGCTCAGTCGGTACATGTTGGACTCGTCCAGATTCCAGAAGGATTTATAGTTACTCCAGTATTGCATAACAAGGGAATAGTTGAAAGCATCGGGGTTGATTTATATGAGTTGTGAAGTTTAACATTGTGGATTATCAGACGTTGTGACCTATGACTTCGTGTCAAGTGGGGAAGTCCACTGTCAAGGAATAGATTGCGAGGCCATGTGTTATATCGGTTTTGCCTTGGAATGTATAAGGGCAGGGATTTTGCAAGAGATAAAGCCGGGAATTTTGGTATGTCTGCCTCCTTAATAACCCTATACTTCAATACCAAAGGAGTTATTCAAACAACTTTAAATCTATAGAAGGTCTACTCAGCGCGGAAGTCACGGTTGCGGATTTTGGGGTGCTCTAGAGGGAGTACAATGACTAGCAAGCTTCTAGACTACATAGTTCACACCAAGATTTATCGGTATAGAGCTCTAATTTTGTGATCATTGTGTGACAATAGAGATGAGAGTTACCCCAAAATAATAATGAAAAGTATATGAATAAAAGGGGTAGCTCAGCAGTGTTGAGTCTACATAGTAAAAGAAGAAATTGGTCGCCGGTGTTTATGGCAAGCCTACGAAGAGGATGACCAGCCAACACTGCATCAATTACTTGACTCAGTTCTCATAAATGCTTTTGAAATAGTTGTTCTCGTACTCTCCATAATACGTGGCGCATAAGGTTTGAACGGGTGCGTCAGGTCATATGTCGGTGTCAGAATATTCCATCAGGTTTGATAAGTTAGCCCGTCATACTCCTACTTCGATTCATCTAGCCAGAGGGCAAGTCCACTGACTCATTAAAAGACTCAATTATGATTGTAAAATTTTGTGCGACTCAGGGCAAGTTGATATTTTATGTTGGCTAGTGGTAGAAATTGTCCTATACTTGAGAGAGTCATATTTCATCAGAGTACTCAGGCTACGTGCCCCATTGCAGTTACAACTCATCTACATGACCAACTAGGGAAAAAGGAGTCGTAATGTCGAAAGTGGAGGTCAGATTCCTAGAGGTGGAGACCCATCCTGTTGATATATTTTCTATGGTATGGCTGAGGTCGTTACATTAGATAGTGTCATTGCAAGAACAATCTCTAATTATTATAAAGTGATGATTTCCTGAACTTAATTCGGTTATACGTATCTAATAAAAATTCTTCTAATATACTCCACTCTCGGATGAGCTTCGTAACTCAAAAATCTACTTATGTGAATACTTGTATTGAGAAATTCTATGGAGATAACTGTGTCTATCATTACGTGTTGTAATTTTGTTTAACGGAAAATATTTAAAGGTAGGAAATGGAATGTTTCGATTGCCACGATATGCATATTACTTGTGATTCAGAATTGAGGACGAGATCCTCGCGTGTTAATATGATTTGGTATATTTAAACCGGGCTGCGAGACGCGGTGAAAGTTATGTAAGGATGATATCCTCGTGATGAAAATTCTTGTGTTTAAATTCTCTCTTGTGAATTAATTTTTTTTTACTATAGTACTGGTAGGGAGTCATGCATGTTGGACTTATTCAAAAAAAAAAAAATTATGTATAAGATAATAATAATAATAATAGTAATAATAATAATAATAATAATAGTAATAATAATAATAATAATAATAATAATAATATAAATAAATAAATAAATAAATTAATTAATTAATTAACTGTGCATAATTTTTCAAATCATTGTTACAACTATTGAGGTGTGACCTACAAGGTAAGTGCCCGCCCATGTGGCGTTAAATGAGGCACGTTAATTCAGGTATATAATTACGAGGTCTTCAAGCATCGTATCTCGTTATCGGTATTGTGAAGGTTGGAAAGGAGATTTTCTTTGTTAACATGAAGTTAGTTGATAATTCTGTAATTGGCTATGAACAACTAATAAGGAATTAGAGGCAGTCACGAACTGGCCTAGACCCATTACAACCACGGGAACAAGGCGTTTCTTGGGCTTAGCAGGTTAATATCACCGATTTGTGGAGGGCCTTTCATCTATCGCAGCCCCGATGACCAGATTGACTCAGAAGGGTGCCCAGTTTAGGTGGTCAGATGAGTGTGAGGCGAGCTTTCAGAATCTCAAGACAGCTTTGACCATGGCACCGGTGTTGGTTTTTCCCTCAGGATCAAGGCCATATGCTGTGTATTGTGATGCTTCACGGATTGGGCTTGGTGCAGTGTTGATGCACGATGGAAAGGTTATAGCTTATGCTTCACGTCAGTTTAAGGTCCATGAGAAGAACTATCTAGTACATGATTTAGAGTTAGCAGCCATTGCACATGCGATGAAGATTTGGAGGCATTATCTGTATCGTGTGTCATGTGAGGTGTTCACTGATCATAAGAGTTTGCAGTATCTGTTCAAGCAGAAAGAGTTTAATATGAGGCAAAGAAGATGGTTAGAGCTGTTGAAAGATTATGACATTACCATTCTATATCATCCAGGAAAGGCCAATGTGGTGGCCGATGCTTTGAGCCGGAAGTCAGCCAGCATGGGTAGTCTTGCTTATATACCGGTCGAGGAGCGACCGCTTGCTTTAGATGTTCAGGCCTTGGCCAATAAATTCATGAGATTGGATGTTTCAGAGACTGGCAGTGTTTTAACTTATATTGTGGCCCATTCTTCATTGTTTGATCGTATTCGAGACCGGCAGTATGATGATCGTCATTTATGTGTTCTTAGAGATACGGTCCGGCACGGAGGTTCCAAGCAAGTTACAGTTGATGATGATGGAGTCTTGAGGATGTAGGGCCGTATTTGTGTGCCTGTTGTTGATGTATTCGTGAGTTGATATTGCAGGAGGCCCATAGTTCCCGGTATCGCATTCATCCGGGCGCCGCGAAGATGTACCAGGACTTGCGGCAACATTATTTGTGGCGGAGGATGAAGAAAGACATTGTGGCATATGTAGATTGGTGCTTGAATTGTCAACAGGTTAAGTACGAGCACCAGAGACCCGGTGGTTTGATGCAACGGATTGAGCTTCCCGAGTAGAAGTGGGAACGTGTTACCATGGATTTCGTAGTTAGGCTCCCACGAACTCAGAGGATGTTTGATGCGGTGTGGGTCATTGTGGATAGGCTGACCAAGTCATCACACTTCATTCCTATATCAGTTTTGTATTCTTCGGAGAAGTTTGCAAAGATCTACATCAGGGAGATTGTTCGCTTGCATGGTGTGCCCGTGTCCAATATTTCTGACCGAGGAACACATTTTACCCCCACTTCTGGAGAGTATTTCAGCGTGAGTTGGGCACACGGGTTGAGTTGAGCACATCGTTTCATCCTCACACGGACGGACAGTCCGAGCGCACTATTGAGAACTTGGAGGATATGTTGCGGGCAAGTTTCATTGACTTTGGAGGTTCATAGACCAGTTCTTGCCTTTAGCTGAGTTTGCCTACAACAACAGCTACCAGTCGAGCATTCAGATGGCTCCTTATGAGGCATTGTATGGTAGGCGGTGTCGGTCGCCAGTCAGATGGTTCGAGCCGGGAGAGGCTAGGTTGTTGGGTTCAGACTTAGTCCAGGATGCCTTGGACAAGGTGAAGATCATTCAGGATAGACTTCGTACAACTCAGTCCAGGCAGAAGAGTTGTGCAGACCGTAGAGTTCGTGATTTGGCATTTATGATAGGAGACCGGGTATTTCTTCGGAAGTCGCCCATGAAGGACGTGATGAGGTTCGGGAAGAAGGGCAAGTTGAGCCCTAGGTTCATTAGTCCCTTTGAGATTCTTGAGAAGGTAGGGGAGGTGGCCTACAGACTTTCTTTACCACCGAGTTTATCAGCCGTACATCCGGTGTTTCATGTATCTATGCTTCAGAAGTATGTTGCCGACCCGTCTCGTGTGCTAGACTTCAGCAGTGTCCAGTTGGACAAGGATTTCACTTATGAGGAGGAGCCGGTAGCCATATTTGCTCGACAGGTTCGTCAGTTGAGATCGAAGATTTATCCTTCGGTTCGTATTCAGTGGAGAGGTAAGCCTGTTAAGGAAACTACTTGGGAGTCCGAGTTCGATATGCGGAGCCGATATCCCCACCTTTTCCTCGATTCAGGTATCTTTCTGTGTTCGTTCGAGGATGAACATATGTTTTAGAGGTGGAGATTGTGATGACCCAAAAGGTCATCCCGTGTATTTCTAGCTAACCTGTGTTACGAGGTCATGAGAACCTCCTTCTATCTCACGTCGATTTGCATGCGCATCCCGGGCGTGAAGCCAGGAAGCCGTTATGTGAAAAACTGATAAAAATAATATTTTTGTGTTGAAATTTGGATAAAGTTGACTTTGGTCAACATTTTTGGTAAACAGACCCGGACCCTTGATTTGACGGTCCCGGAGGGTCAGTAGGAAAATATGGGACTTGGGCGTATGCCCGGAATCGAATTCCAAGGTCCCAAGTCCGAGAAATGAAGTTTTTAAAGAAAATTGTTTTCTGAAAAATATAAAGGTTTTTGAAAATAAAATTTTGTGCGAAACCTGTGGTATCGGGCCCGTATCTTGGTTCTGGAGCCCGGTACAGGTTCAATATGGTTTATATGTGCTATCTGTGAAGTTTGGTTAGAAACGAACTTGGTTTGAAGTGATTCAGATCCAAAATGCAAAATTTGAAGTTTAAGAAGTTTTGAGAACTTTCATGGATTTTGAGGTTTAATTCATTGTTTATGATGTTATTTTGGTGTTTTGATTACTCGAATAAGTCCGTAGGATGTTTATGAGGTTGTGTGCATATTTGGTTTTGAGCCCCGAGGGGTCGGGTGAGTTTCGGGTAGGTGTCGGAGTGCAAAGCTTGGTAAAAGTCTGGTGTATGATTGCTGTTGCTGGTGTCTGAGAGTTTGTCCTATGCAAACGCATGGGATCCCATGAGAACACACAATGTAGGCTGGGGAAGGGGTTGGTTGGTACAATGCGAACGCACCACACCAGGTGCGAACGCAGAGCACAAGGAAAATTGCTCAGTGCGAACGCACCCAAGTGGATGCGAACGCGGAGGGTAGGACTGAGGTAGCTATGCGAACGCACCATATAGGTCGCGAATGCATAGCATAAGAGGGGATTGGGGGCTAGGTACCTTTTACCCTGTGCGAACGCGGCCCCACAACCGCGAACGCATAGGTTGGTGTAACCAACTCTTCGCGAACACGGCTTGGGGCCCGCGAACGCGGAGAGTAATTTTGCCCAGCGATTTTAAAATGTCCAAAACATAATGTATTACGAGATTCCTCCATTTTTTCATAAACCTCTTCTTCTCCAAACCTCTTAGGCGATTTTTGAAGCAAATCTCCACCATAACCTCTTAGGTAAGTAATCTTTGACTTGTTTTCCTCCATTTTTACTAACACCCATTAGATTTTAGGCAAAAAAAAACAAGGGAATTAATGTAGAAAAGTAGGGATTTGGGTAGAATTAGGGCTTTCTGATTATTTGAGAATTTGACCTCCTTTTGGGGTCGGAATTCCAAAACAAATTATATATTCGGGCTCGTGGGGGAATGGGCTGGTTTTGGTCCGAACCTCGTGTTTCGACCAAGCGGGCCTGGGGTCGATTTTTGGATTTTAGGAAGAATGTTGGGAATTCTATAATTAAGCATTGGAACCGAATTGTTTAGCATTTTTGATGTTATTGGGTCAATTATGTCTAGATACGATTGATTTGGAGTCGGAATCGAAAGTTAAAGCGGTGCTAGAGGCTTGATTTGGATTCTTGGAGTCGAGGTAAGAGTTTGGCCTAAACTTAGCTTGAGGGAATAGGTATTGAGTCTTATTTGCCACGTGATTATTCCATGTCCAACGTATAGGTGAGGTGACGAGTACCTATATATTATGGTCAAGCATGCCCGTGAGTCGAATATGAGGTAAGTAGGTTATAGCAGGGTATTCAGGTGAGTAGAGGGCGCCCAAGAGGGGGAGGCCCGACCAGTTGATGTGTTTGATATAGTAGGCTGGAGGCCGTTGTGCCAGGTATCATCACACAAGTATGTTTTGATGTGTTATCGAGGGGCACCAATCGTATTTCACTATAGTTCTGTTGGTCGGGATGAGTTTCCCTTATTTGTTGCTTCATTTATGAGTTTGTTTCATGTTTTGCACTCCATTTTGTGTTTGCCCATGTTGGGAGATTCTATGAGTAGTAGCCCGTGTCTATCGTTGTTTATTTCATTCTTGATAGTGGTGAAACTAGAAGTGAGTCCTTGTTGTTCTTCGTGGTAAGCTTTATGTGATTTTCCTAAGTATTTTGTTTACGAGTTGTGATTTGATACTCCATCGATGTCACGACCCCAAATCCTAACAGGCCGTGATGGCGCCTATCGTGGAACTAGGCTAGCCGAACATCACTTTACTACGCATTTATTCAATTATAACATTCACAATATAACAATAAGCAGGAAACCATAACATCAAATAATATAATTAAGTCTTAACTTCCCAATAATAGTCTAATCAACCTCCCAAGAACTGGAGTCAATAGTCATGAGCATCTAAGAAT
>MDKH01134729.1:0-57080 GCA_005239495.1 Nicotiana undulata
TTGAATTCATTTAAAGTTTGTTAGTATCCAAGCAGTGTATGTATTAGTGAAGAAAAAGGTAGCGGATAATTGGAGTTGGAGTTGCAGACTGCGGACCGCACAAAATGGAGTGCGGCCATAAAGAATGCATCGCAGACCGCACAAAATGCACCGCGGTCCGCATTGAGGTGGGGTTCAGACTACCCACTCTCTGAAGAAGGTCACCGCGGACCGCACAAAATGCATCGCGGTCCACACTGAGATGGGGTTCAGACTACCCACTCTCTGAAGAAGGTCACCGCGGACCGCACAAAATGCATCGCGGTCCACACTGAGATGGGGTTCAGACTACCCACCCTCTGAAGAAGGTCACCGCGGACCGCACAAAATGAACCGTGGTCCGCACTGAGGTGGGGCTTAGAATACCCACTCTTTGAAGATGGTCATCGCGGACCGCTCAAAATGCACCGCGGTCTGCGGTCCTCAACTGAAACTTTTACAAAAATCAAGCATTGCGGTCTGCACAAAAGCATCGCGGACTGCACATAGTCCCAACCTAGGGTTTTAATTTTTCATTTTAATTCAAGTCTAAATTCACATGTTATTGATACCCTAGGTATTTAATCAGTGTATTTAACTAAATTAGGCCTAATTTAAGCATTGTGAAACAAACCCTACATATGATTAAGGGAATATTGAAGAAAAGGAGAAAAAAAGAAGAAGAAAAACTACTGATTAATGAAGAAAATAACAAAATTAAGAAATTAAGGAGACAAAAATTAACTTACTAGATGTAGGATGAAGTGTAATGAATGAGAGGTGAACAGTTGAATGAATTAGGGATTATGAACAGTGCACTTTTTACTATTGAGAGATGAAGGAGCGAAAAGTGTAAAATGAGGGCCTCAATCCCTATTTATAGAAATTGGCCTGGGACCCACGTGACTTACCCCACCGCGGACCGCACTAAATGACCGCGGTCCGCGGTGCTTAACCTTTCTGGGAAGCTGGGCAGATGTCCACTGCGGACCGCACAAAATGCAGTTCAGCCGCAGTGGTCCACCGCGGACCGCACAAAAAGGCAGTGCGGCCGCGGTGGCAACTTCAGAAGCTCCTTTCTTGATAAATGCCTTTGCGGACCGCACAAAATCGCAGTGCAGCCGCAATGCAAACTTCAGAGAGTCATTTTTCCAACTTAGTCCTGTGCACTGCATCAAAATAATCCTACAACATCCCACAACCAGTTAGTCCAAAAACAATTCCTATACTACCAAGAAAATCAAAGAAAAACAAAAAGAAAGACACATGGGTTGCCTCCCAAGAAGCGCCTCATTTAACGTCGCGGCACGACGTAGGTTACCCTCAATTCACTTAAGATGGATAAGTGCCACCACGTGGTTGTCATTAATCTTGCCCAGTTAGTGCTTGACCCTGTGCCCATTAACTCTGAAAATCTCCCCACTTTTGTTCTTTATATCAAGTGCACCAAACGGAGTCACAAACACCACTTCAAAAGGTCCACTCCATTTTGACTTAAGCTTTCCCGGAAATAGACGTAATCGGGAGTTGAACAAGAGAACCAGATCACCTACTTTGAACTCCTTGCCACTAGCATATTTATCATAAAGGTACTTCATTTTATCCTTGTACAAGGACGAACTGGAGTAGGCATGGAATCTGAATTCATCAAGTTCATTAAGGTGCTCCACACGAAGATTGGCTGCCACATCCCATTCAAGATTCAGCTTCCTTAAAGCCCACATGGCCTTGTGCTCTAACTCAACCGGTAGATGGAAATATTTTCCAAACACCAACCGGTACGGAGACATACCAATCGGGGTCTTGTAAGCAGTCTTATAAGCCCATAGAGCGTCATCCAACTTCTTTGACCAATCGGTCCTATTTGCATTGACCGTCTTCGACAATGTACTCTTGATTTCCCTGTTTGAGACTTCAACTTGGCCACTCGCTTGGGGATGATAAGGAGTGGAAACTTTGTGATTGACACCATACTTTGCAAGCAAAGTGTCAAAAGCTCTATTACAAAAATGCGACCCCCCATCACTAATGATTGCACGAGGCTTGACAAACCTTGTAAAAATGCTCTTCTTGAGAAATACAATAACACTCCGGGACTCATTGTTGGGTAGAGCCACAGCTTCAACCCATTTAGAAACATAGTCAACCGCCACGAGAATGTATGTGTTCCGACAAGAGCTAACAAACGGGCCCATAAAATCGATACCCCATACATAAAAAATATCCACTTCGAGAATGATATTGAGAGGCATCTCATCTTTCTTCGAAATTCCCCCTGCTCTCTGACATTCGTCACATCTCTTGACTAAGTCACTAGCATCTTTGTACAACGTAGGCCAAAAGAAACCACAACTTAACACCTTTGAAGCGGTCCTTGCCCCTCCATGATGACCACCATAAGGTGAGGAGTGGCATGACTCCAGAATCGACCTTTGCTCCTCTTCGGGAACACATCATCGGATGACACCGTCATTGCAGATCTTGAATAAGTACGGTTCATCCCAATAAAAATCCATGCTATCCCTCCTAAGTTTCTTCCTTTGGTTGGAAGAGAGCTCAAGAGGAACAACACCGGTGACAATATAGTTGGCAATGTCCCCGAACCATGGCATTTCTTGCATTGACGCAGAAAGAAGTTGTTCCTTCGGGAAGCTATCAACAATTTCAAGCCCGTCACTAGGTCGACCTTGATCCTCCAATCGGGAAAGATGGTCGGAAACTTGGTTTTCACTTCCCTTTCTATCAATTATCTCCAAGTCGAACTCTTGAAGCAACAATACCTACCGCATGAGTCTCGCCTCGGAGTCCTTTTTCGTCATGAGATACCGGAGTGCCGCATGTTTGGTGTGAACTATGACCTTGGCACCCATAAGATAAGAACGGAATTTCTCCATTGCAAAGACTATTGCCAATAACTCCTTCTCGGTGACAGTGTAGTTCATTTGGGCCGAGTTCATTGTTTTTCTAGCATAATAGATGGGGTGAAAGATCTTGTTCACCCTTTGGCCCAAAACCGCCCCCACAGCCACATCACTAGAGTCACACATTAGCTCAAAATGAGAGCTCCAATCGGGTACGGTGATAATTGGCGTGGAAGTGAGCTTTTGCTTCAATAACTCAAATGCCTTCATACAATTGTCATCAAAGTTGAACTTGGCATCTTTCTCTAGCAATTTGCAAAGAGGATTGACCACCTTTGAGAAGTCTTTAATGAAACGCCGGTAGAACCCGACATGCCCAAGAAAGCTCCGGACTCCCTTTACCGAAGTAGGAGGTGGCAATTTAGAAATCACTTCAATCTTTTCCTTGTCTACTTCAATTCCATTCCTCGAGATTTTGTGGCCCAACACTATCCCTTCTTCCACCATAAAAGGGCATTTTTCCCATTTTAGCACTAGATCGGTCTCTTCACAACGAGCGAGGACATTGTCAATATTGCTCAAACATTCATCAAAGGAGTCCCCAACTACGATGAAATCATCCATAAATACCTCGAGGAAGTCTTCAACCATATCAGTAAAGATTGCCATCATGCACCGCTGAAATATGGCGGGTGCATTGCAAAGTCCAAAAGGCATCCTGGAGAAGGCAAATGTACCATACGGACACATGAAAGTAGTCTTTTCTTGATCCTCCGGGGCAATCAAGATTTGATTATAGACTGAATACCCGTCCAAGAAGCAATAGAAAGACCTGCCCGCAAGCCTGTCAAGCATTTGATTCGAGAAAGGCAAAGGAAAATGATCCTTGCGAGTCACTTTGTTTAACTTGCGGTAATCCATGCATACCCGCCAACCTATGACCGTTCTTGTTGGAATGAGTTCATTTTTTTCATTTTGGACCACTGTCATGCCACCTTTTTTTGGAACACATTGGACCGGAGAAGTCCAAGCGCTATCCGAGATTGGGTAGACGACCCCTGCATCAAGCCACTTGATTATTTCTTTCTTCACCACTTCTTGCATTGCTTCATTGAGCCTCCGTTGGTGTTCTACGGAAGGTTTTGCTCCATCCTCAAGAATGATTTTGTGCATGCAAAATGTGGGGCTTATTCCCCGAAGTCAGCTAGTGTCCATCCTATGGCCTTCTTCCTCCACTTTAGCACTTTTAGAGTGGAGTCTACCTGCAATTGGGTTAGGAAAGATGAAAGTATAACAGTTAAAGTACAAGAGGGACCAAGATATTCATACCTGAGGTGTGGTGGAAGTGGCTTCAACTCCCATGTAGGTGGCTCTTCAATTTAAGGCTTTGTCGGAGGAGTTTTCCGATTTTCCAAGTCCAAGGATAGCTTTCTAGGGCCATATGCATAAGAAACCATGCCTTGTAGAGCATTGGTGCTCTCAATTAAGCCATCCACCACAGTGTCACCATGGTTCAATAAAGCTGCCTCCACTGGATCTTCAACATTTATCATAGAGCTTGCATCATCAATAATGACCTCAGTGACAAGGTCCATGAAAGAACATACTTCCGTGCTATTGGGCTGCTTCATTGACTTGCAAACATGGAACACAACCTTTTCATTGCCCACCCAAAAAGTGAGATCACCGGCCTTCACGTCAACTAAGGCCTTCCCCGTAGAAAGGAAAGGCCTTCCCAAGATGATGGGAACTTCATAATCCACTTCGCAATCCAAGATAACAAAGTGCGTGGGCAAAATGAACTTGTCAACCCGCACCAATACATCATCAATGATTCCTAGAGGCCTCTTCATAGTTCTATCCACCATTTGAAGACGCATGGAGGTATCCCTAGGTTGACCAATCTCCAATGTTTTAAAGACCGAATATGGCATCAAGTTTATGCTAGCTCCGAGGTCACACAAAGCCTTAGCGAATTCTGCACTCCCAATTGTACAAGGAATGGTAAATGCTCTGGGGTTTTCAAGCTTGGGTGCCATTGAGTGCACTATGGCGCTCACTTGGTGGGTCATCTTTATAATTTCGCACTCCATAGATCTTTTCTTCATGACCAAGTCCTTCATGAACTTGGCATATCCGGGCATTTGCTCTAAAGCTTCAACCAAAGGGACATTGATGGAAAGACTCTTCATCATGTCGATGAATTTCTTGAATTGATTCTCTTGATTTTGCTTCACCAACCTTTGATGATATGGAGGAGGGGGACTAGGAAATGGTGCTTTGGCTTTTGGGACCACCGGTTCCGGCATATCAATCACGTATTCCCTAGACGGGTTCACGTCCCTTTGCAACTCCTCCCCATTATCATTAATGTCAATTCTCACCTCACTAGTAGTTGGCTCTTCCACCACTTGCTCAACCTCAATTGGTAACTCATCACTTGGAAATTCATCATCATCAACAACAATTCTCTTTTTTCTAGAAGAACTCGCCTCACCGCCTCTTCCACTTCTTGTGGTCACCGCCATGGCGTGACCGGTATTTTTGTTGTTCCCACCCTTGGGGTTCACCACCGTATCACTCGGTAGTGCTCCCTTTGGGCGTGTGTTCAAGGCGTGAGAAATTTGGCCCATTTGTACTTCAAGATTTCTAATGGAGGTGTTGTGGGAGTCCAATTGAGCATCGGAGTCCGCATTGCGCTCCATCATTTGCTTGAACATTTGTTCAATTCTTTCCATGTCATTACCTGATGAGCTTTGGCCTTGAGCTTGGTACGGGGGTGGATTGCTTGGTTGTTGGTACATCGGAGGCCTTTGAAATCCCGACCCCCGATTACCATTACCACCCCAATTGTCGTTGTTATTGCCTCCGCTCCAATTGTTATCATTATTTCTCCCCCATTGTTGGTTGTTGTTGTTCCCCCAGTTTCGTGAATTGTTGTTATTGTTCCAATTGCGTTGTCTTTGATTACCCCAATTTTGATTGTTGCCTTGATTGTTCCAGTTTTGATTGTTGTTTTGATTGTTCTCATGGATTTGATAATTATTAGCATACATGACATCCTCATCTTGATCATCATATGAATCTTCTTGGTCCTTGGTCACCTTGCTCATTGTTGCTATGCATTGGATTTCCCCGAGGTCTTCTTTTGTTCACCAAAACATTCACTCCCTCCATGGAATTAACTTGCTTCGGCCCTTGTAATTGTTGAAGTTGTGCCTTAGCAAGTTGGTTCATAGTGGTAGTGAGCTCGGCAATTGCTTGCCCATGTTCTTGAAGTTCTTTGTGAAGACCATTAACACCCGAATCACCATGAGGTACGTTGGCTCTAATTTGCCATGCTGACGATGTGTCAGCCATCTCATCTAAGATTTCACATGGGGTAAGTCAACTTCATGAAATTTTCACCGGCCAATTGATTGACCACACATTGATTGACGGTGTTTATGCCCCGGTAGATAGTCTGCTGAATCATGGATTCAGTCATGTCATTGTTTGGACATTCATTTATAAAGACTCTAGTTCTCTTTTTCAAGAAGAACCCAAGTCAAATAAACACCAATTAGTGTTTGCAACCACTAATTTAACAAGAAAACCATAAATCATCCCAAATACTAATTACCCATAAACATCTAAGCCTTAATTTAAAGGACCCATCAAATACCCACACTAGGGTTGAGCCATAACCCTAGCTAATGGGTTTAGCTACTCATAATGAGATAATAAATCAGATAAATAGATGAAGAATAACCCATATAATTGAATTACAAACTAAAATTGAAAGATTCAATGTTAAAACTCTTCTAAAATTACTCAAAATGATGAATGAAAAACGTTCACGAGCTCCTGAATATCTCAGAGTACAAAAGCTGACCTAAAAATGAGAAAAGAAACTATTTATACTAGGCTAAATTTTCTGGACAAAAATACCCTTGCGGGTCACTGCGGACCGCACAAAATGGAGTGCGGCCGCGTTGAGATTCTAAGCTGTGAAATCTGGGTCTCTGAACTTGGCCACCGCGGTTCGCATAAAATGCACCGCGGCCGCGATGGCTTCTGTTGCGGCCGCACAAAATGTAGTGCGGACCGCACTGGTCTTCAAGCCTTCAAACTCACCTCTCTGAATCTCACTAGTGCGGTCCGCATAAAATGGAGTGCGGACCGCACTAGTCTCAAGCTTTCAAACTCACTTCTCTGAATCTCACTAGTGCGGTCCGCATAAAATGGAGTGCGGTCCGCATAAAATGGAGTGCGGACCGCACTGGTCTCAAGCTTCCAAAATCATCTCTCTGAACCTCCTCAGTGCGGACCGCACTAAATGGATTGTGGATCGCACTGGTCTGTTGGACTGAGCTTGGATTTGTTCTTGGTAATTGTGCATGTTTCACTCCTTTTTGAGCTGGTTTTGACTATTTGTCACCTTTTTGACTAAACCCTGCAAACAAGTATAACAAGTAAGATTTTGGGACTATTTTGTATACAATTTAACCAAAACTTAAGCAAGAAGAAGTGTGAAATAAAGTATAATCCCTAGTTATCACGTCCCTTTTGCCCGGGGCCTGCATCTCACGATGCAAGTAATGATTAGCGCTAGGATTCTCGTACCAGCTATTTGGTGATCCCTAGTTCATTCGGGGAATTATCATTACCTTACAGTATTCGGTATTTTTAGACAGTCAGTATTTTTAGTACTTCATTAGAGGCTTCATAGACTAGAGTAGCAGTTAGACAGAGTCGCAGGTTTTTCATATAAAGCCATGTTGGCTATAAATATGTCTCAGAATTGTATTAGTACTTCCGCACTTTAATTTACATCGTCCAGACTTTCAGTATATCACCATGTGTTAGTTTATCTTCCGCGTTCAGTATGTTATGATATCATATGTTGATTCAGCCAGCCAGTTGGTTCGCTCGGTCACACGAAGTCAGGCACCGAGTGCCGTGTTACGTCCAGGCCCAGGTTCGGGACGTGACATCCAATTATATCTAAACCATTGGTTATGAGAACAAAACTCCCAAATAGAAATTTGGTATGAGGTGTATTATTTAATATACAACAGCACTTGTACGCATCTAGCCAACAAGTTATGATAAATTCTCCCTATCATAATTGGTTAGGGGTCAGGAACCAAATAATTTTCATCAAGAAGTATGATTGTGCTATATGATTTAAATATGCCATCACAATGCACAAAGATGGGTTCCCAAAGAAGGTTGGGAAATGTGTTGGTGATCCCAACATTAGGGGAGAAAATGGACAGCTGAAAAAGTGATACGTGGAATGAATTATTATGAATACATCTAGATCTCGTACAAGAAAAAGTGAACTTGAAGTTCAAGTGATAATTCAATTCCAAAATATTGCCAGACACATTTTCTGACCCAAAGCTAAATGTCATATTCCAGCTGCTAATGCTGCAAATAGAATAACGTCCATGGTGGATATAGTTTATGGCACGCATGAAGCGTAATAGATAAATTGGTCCCAAAGATAAAGCTCCTTGGAGAAGGAGATGAGCAAACATTCAAGATGGTCATAATAAGGAGTCAAGTGTTTTATAAGAGCACCATGACATAATATGTTATAAGACCTCATGGGAGAGGCTCAGGTACCTGAAAATAATGAGATCTCGATAAGTTATGTCTTTATTGAGTGATGATGAAACCGATGCAAAGTGATCGTCGACGATGTTGTTAATATAGTGTAGCGCTTAATTTTTATTAATATTGACGAGGATCTTGAGCTCAATCTGTCATAGAATATGGACAGATAAGTGATTGGTCAATGAAAAATACGCAATCAAGATTGACTTCACTTGAAAAACGTGAAGTTTTGGACTGATAGTCCTAACACCTTAAAGTGTAAAGCCAGTGGAGGTATAAATGTGTTCTTGTGCGAAAAGTTAAATAATAAGTCAAGTCGATAGACATAAAGACGACTTGTGGCACAAGAAGATTTGTAAATATCCTGTATTGATTATATGGAAACATGTTATCTTGCGGTGGATGTAGTTGCTTTCAGATTTTAGTCTGGCAATACCTGAAAATTTTGATATGTGTATATAAAAATCATTGAAGGAGTTAAATTGTTCTGAAGCATATTAAAGTTCCCAAGAAATTTATTAAATAAAGTTTCAGCAAATCCTTATGTGGATTAGAGCGATCATGGCATAGATGATTTGTTTTTGTATCTAGTGCAATTGGTGTACTAATGTATCTTGCTAGACCCATGAGTATAACAGACAGATTTGTTTATTCTAACAAATATTGTCAAAGTTTGGTTGGTTATGCAAATGCAGGGCATTACATGAAGTTTGTTCTTCATATCAAGATACTAACAGCGTATAAATTAAGTGACTGAACATGAATGCACCGTGCGATTTTGTTGAAGAGAAGATTCCAATAATATTAAAGACGATGTTGCTTGCATAGCTCAATTGAAGGAGACAGAATAAAGCACATTTCGCCAAAGTTATTTTTTTTTTTGCAGAGACGATCTTCAACAGAAAGATGAAATAGATGTCCAAGAAATTCGTTCAAGTGATAATTTGGCGAGATAATTCACTAAGGCATTGCTGATCTCAACATTAGAGAAGTTGTTATACAAACTTGAAATTCGTCGTCTCGGGGAAATAAAGTAATGTTTTCATCAGGGGGCACATACGTGCTGCACTCTTTTTTCCTTAGCTGAGATTTTATCCCATTGGGTTTTCCTAACCAGGTTTTTAACGAGGCAACAAAAATGATGTGTATTACAAGATATGTGTACTCTTTTTCCTTCACTAAGATTTTTTCCCACAGAGTTTTTTCTTAGTAAGGTTTTAACGAGGCACATTATCTATAGACATCCAAGGGGGAGTGTTATGAAACATTAGATTTGGATGTCCATAACTCCTATAATACCCACTACTCTTCTCCATTATCTCCATAACTCCTACTACTGCAATACTTGTGGTTGTAACTCTCATACCTCCATAATCTCCCCATATCTTCCTCCATGATCTCAAATGTTTAATATCACGTTTATGACATTGTATATCTCTATCTAATACTATAAATAGAGGATAGAAGTGATATTGCACATACTTGAATGCATGGAAGAAATAAGAATCTCTCCTCTCTTGCTCTCTACATTCTTGTCTATTTTCTTGTTTTATATTATTACTTTGAGCTAAGTTTCTTAACTAGAGACTTTTTAAAAAGTAGTGTATATCTCAAATTTTATTTATTTCCAAATCACTTAAAGATGAAAAAGATTATGCAAAAAAAAAATAACAACGATAATTTAACATATATATAATTAAAGAAAGAGATGGAACGATGATAATATGCATGGAGAAAAATTAGGGTATTGTAAAACTTAAATCCAATCACTATCCTACCAGCCCATCAATATGGCCAGTCAAACTTTGGAAGTTGCCATTTCTAATATATGAAAATAAGGACATAACTTCAGGATTCGTAATAGAACACAGCAATAAAATGGTGTCAGTGATTATAGTTAAGGAATTTGAAGAAAAATTGTAATTTAGCAGCAAAAAAATTTAAAAAGCTTTGTCCACTTCTCTTTTTGGTTTGGACCTCTCTAACGAGGTAGGTTCGTCTTAAGTTATATATTGGTCAACAGTACTCTTTTAGTTATGACTTATTCTACCAAGTATTTTGTATTTGTTAAAGTAGATGCCGTTTGTCAATTTATTAACCCCTTTTAAATACTAGTACAAATGTGTCACTTTTAACCATGACTATTTGATCTTGCTGCGTCATTTAGATTTATCATACATGAAATTCTTTATCAGGAATAACTTCATAGAACCTACCAGGTAAGTAAGTTCATCATTAAATGTCAACGTAAGACTCTTGGGGAAAAGGGAAAAGGAACAAAATATGTAGTCCATACAATATGTTTTCAATACGTCAGCTCTAAAAGAAGAAAAAGAGAGAGACACACACTCTGAATTATTTTATTTCGAAAAAATATGACTTAGAAAACTATTACTCCACGTACTTGCACCTCAATTTTTTCACTATTTTACTAGAGCCCATCTTAAAAAGCGTTTAAAGACTTACAAGTTCGGTGCTTTTTTGTTAAAATTGTAGTCTTTCCTCTGGGAAAAAAATAGAATAAAATGGACAAAACCTATTGATGGGAAACTTTATCTTGAAGGCCGGTAACTCGTTTAGGAATTAGGGGAATCTGCAAAAAGAACACAATGAGAGGTCATCGCGTTCGATTCGCAATAGCTAAGTTTAGATTGCGGCAATTTTTGGGAGGATACGGAAAAAGGTAGCTATAGTTCAAAGATTAAATGGAATACGGTGTTTCATACTTTTGAAGTTTGATTCAGAAACTAGAAATCCTTTTAGTAGTCTTTTGCACTTTCACTACTACAGTAATAAGTACTTAAGAGATAAGATATGAGCTGATGTGGTAAGAAAAGCTAATGAACATAACTGATGAACTTGGCAATTGACCTGAAGAGGTGATTTCACGGACAGACCTCACAATTAATTAGTGATGTTTTATAAGTCAATGTACACAAGTGGGGTGATTTGTGTGGTGTTTAATTTTTGCGTACATTGAAGGACCTAGTTCTTTTAAGTGTTTCTTAACCTACTGTTGCTGAAACAGTAAGTGTGGAAAGTAAAGAACACAAGTATTTTTAAATGAAAAATACCCGACTCAAAACAACGACCTACTACTCAGTAGGATTTTTCCCAACACTTCATGTTAGTATAATTGCATTTTATTATTAAAATAAAATTCTCATAACTCTCACTACTCCATGAAGTAGAAAATGATCATAATCTTCTCCCATGTTCTAACACTAATTATCTCATGTTCTTCATGATGTCATAACTTATTACCCCACCTTCTTCCAATTTAATTCAAGGAAGAATTCATACACCTATAAATAGGAGTCTTTCTTCCATATTATGGTGTGAAAAAATAATTGTAGAGTGTTTCAATAAAGTGAGGTTAAAGTTGTGAAAAAAGAAGAAGAGGGTTTTTACTTTTGTTGAAGAAGGTATTCATCTTGGTGGAGCTTTGGACTCAACAACTTGTCCAGAGTTTGTTCGAGTCATAAGACGTGATTGGGCTATTGTATCCTGGGGGAGACAAGTCAAGAGGATTACTGCTGGACCAGTGAAAACTTTGCTGCAATGGGCATGAATCTCCTTAAAGAGAGCGAGATATATGTGCCTCAGCCTGAAGATATTTTATTTTCTTCATGTTATTTTTCAACTGTAATTGTATTTTCACCAACAATTTTAAGGAGATTCAAATGGCTACAGTTGAAAAATCCGCAGATATCAAGGTGGGAGATCTCAACAAGCCATTCCGTTTCAACGGTACTCATTTCAAGAGATGAAAGGGTAAGGTACTTTTTTATTTGAGTCTTCTCAATGTTTCTTACGTTTTAACCGAGAAGAACCCTAGCAAAGTAGACAACTCCTCCATGAATGATGATGAGCTAATTGCCCTTCAAGAAAAAATTGAAAAATACAACAATGATTCATACAAGTGTCGGTATTATCTTTTTAATTGTCTATCTGATAATTTTTATGATTATTATGATAGAACTTACTCTACTGCAAAGAAAATTTGGAAAGCATTGCAGAGTAAGTATGATACGGCTGGTGCGAGAAAATATGCTGCTAGAAGATTTTTTTCGTTTTCAAATGGTAGACAACAAATATGTAGTAGACCAAGCTCATGACTTCATAGTGATCATTGGAGAGCACAGGTCCAAGGATATTAAAATTGGAGACAACCTAATTGTTTGTGGCATAACAGATAAATTACCACCTTCATGGAAAGAATTTCAAAAAACTATGCGACACAAACAAAAAGAAACTTCACTTGAGACGTTGATAATGCGGATTCGCATGGAAGAAGAGGCAAGAGTCCAAGATGCACTTATGCAATCGGAAGAGAGCACTCTACAACCCGTCACTACAAAGGTAAATTTAATTACTTCAAATAATATTACTCCTGAAACTCACAAAAATACTTCTTTGAAGCCGAAGAAGAAAAATTTTAAGAAAAATTATGGTAGACCTCCTAAGAAGAATAATGGTGCAAACAACCGAGCACAAAATCAACAAGTTCAAATTGTGAAATCATATTTTGTCTGTGGCAAGAGTGGACATATTGCTCGATTTTGCAAATTTCGAAAACGTGATCCTACACCACAGGAAAACGTTACCTAAGAGCCACTTGTGGCGGTGATAACACACATTAACATGGTAGAAAATATTGATGGATGGTGGGCTGATTCTGGAGCAAAACGTCATGTTTGTTATGATAGAGATTGGTTTAAAGTGTATACTCCATTTGAGGAGCCCAAAACCATCATGCTTGGTGGTTCTCATACAATCCAGGTACTTGAAAACGGAGAGGTCGTGTTGAAGTTTACTTCAGGAAGAGTATTAACGTTGAAAGACGTACTTTATACTCATTCAATGAGAAAAAATGTGATGTCTAGTTTTCTTCTTAACAAGGCAGGCTTCAAACAAATTATTGAGAGTGATCAATATGTAATAGTGAAAAAGGGTATTTTAGTGGGTAAGGGGTATGAATGTGATGGGATGTTCAAGTTGAATGTTAAGATGAATAAAACTTCTTCTAGTTCTGTTTATATGTTTTCTTCTACTACTTTTTGGCAAGCTCGTTTGTGTCATATTAATAATCATTATGTGACAATCATGAGTAGTTTAGGATTAATCTCAATGATTAAAAAGAATTTTGAAAGATGTGAGGCTTGTAGTAAAGCCAAAATAACTAAAAGACCTCATTTTCAAGTTGAAAGAACATCTGAATTGTTAGAATTAGTTCACACTGATATTTGTGAACTTGGAGAAATTTTAACCCATGGAGAAAATAGATATTTTATCACTTTTATTGATGTTTTCTCTAATTACACATATTTTTACTTTATGTAAAATAAAAGTGATGCATTTGAAAATTTTAAAAATTATCTCCATGAGGTCGAAAATCAATTCGGTAAAAAAATAAAAAGAATTAGAAGAGATAGAGGTCGTGAATATGAGTCTAATGAATCTAATTCTTTTGTGAGATCATTGGGAATAATTCATGAAACTACTCCACCTTTTTCTCCAGCATCGAATGGTGTGGCTGAAAGAAATATAGAACTTTGGTAGAGTTAACTAATGTCATGCTTATTGAGTCAAATGCACCTTTAAATTTGTGGGGTGAAGCTATTTTGACCGCATGTTATGTGTTGAATAGGGTGTCTCATAAGAAAACAAAATTGACACCATTTCAGTTGTGGAAAAATCACAAGCCAAATTTAGATTATCTTAAAATTTGGGGTTGTTTAGCCTATGTTAGGCTAATGAGTCCTAAAATTACAAAATTGGACAAAAAAGTTACCACTTGTGCTTTTCTTGGTTATGCTTCTAACAGTACATCCTATAGATTTTTAAATCTTGAAGAGAATATAATTATAGAATCAGGTGATGCTATTTTCATGAAAATAAATTTTCATTCGAGTCTAAAAATAGTGGGGGTCAAAGCGATAAAGATAATTTTTTGTCTATTCCCAGTTCTTCTACTTCTATTTTACAAAATGAAGAAAATGATGCTTTTGAGTTAAGAAGAAGTAAAAGAGCTAGAGTAGAAAAAAGATTTTGGTCCTGATTTTTATGTTTTTAATATTGAAAATGACCCTTTTACTTTAAAAGAAGCTTTATTGTCACATAATGCTATTTTTTGGAAAGAGGTTGTAAATTATGAAATTGAGTCACTTATTCTAATAAAACTTGGAAGTTGGTTTATTTACCACCAGGTTGTAAAACAATTGGGTGCAAATGGGTCCTAAGAAGAAAGTTAAAACCAGATGGATCAGTTGATAAGTATAAAGCTAGGTTAGTTGATAAAGGTTTTAAGCAATTAGAAGGCCAAGAATATTTTGATATTTTTTCTCCGGTAACTATAATTACATCTGTTAGAGTTTTAATTGCTATTGCTGCAATTTTTTATTTGCATATTCATCAAATGGATGTAAAAACTGCTTTTTAAAATGGGGACATAAATGAAGAAATTTATATGGATCAACCTGAGAGTTTTATAGAAGCTGGCCAAGAATGTAAAGTGTGTTAACTTACTAAATCCCTATATGGCTTGAAACATGTACCTAAGCAATGGCATGAAAAGTTTGATTCCTGCATGATTGAAAATGGTTTTAAATCAAATGAGTGTGATAAGTGCATCTATCATAAGTCTTGGAATAATTCACATGTAATTGTTTGCCTCTATGTTGATGATTTATTAATATTTGGCTCTAACATGAGTGTTATTTGAGAAACTAAAAGCATGCTTAGTAGCCATTTTGACATGAAAGATTTGGATGAGGCAAATTTCATTCTTGGAATGAAGATTACTAAAACATGTGATGGAATTTTCCTTGACCAGTCACATTATGTTAAGAAAATTTTGAAAAAATATAATTTTATTGATTGCAAGCATGTTGTAACCCCTTTTGATTCAAGTGTTCACTTATTTCCTGTACAAAGTGACAATGATGTGATAAATCAAAAGGAATATGCTAGCTTAATTGGAAGCTTGAGATATGTGACTGATTGTACTAAGCCTGATATTGCATACGCAGTAGGAGCACTTAGCAGGTTTACAAGCCAGGTAATGAACATTGGCACGCCATAACAAGAGTTATGAGGTATTTACTTGGTACAAAAATCTATGGCTTATTTTATAAAGAAATATCCTGCTGTACTCGAAGGCTTTTCTTATGCAGATTGGAACACTTTGTCTGGTGATTCCTGTTCTACTACAGGTTGTATTTTTACTTTGGTAAGTGGTGCTATATTTTGGAAATCGAAAAAGCAAACAATAATTGCTAACTCTACCATGAAAGTTGAGCTAATTGCTTTAGTTTCAGCCAGTGAGGAAGCGAATTGGTTTAGAGATTTATTATTTCAAATTTCCTATTTTGAAAAACCAATTCCTCCTATTTTAATTCATTGTGATTGGTAGAGTACAAAATCGTTATTACAACGGTAAATCCAGACCTATAAGGAGAAAACACAGTACTATGAGATCATATTTGACAAGTGGTACCATTAATGTTGACTATGTTAAATCTTGTGATAATCTTGCAGACCCACTAACTAAGGCCTTAGCAAGAGAAGGGTTTTGGAGCACATCGAGGGGGATGGGATTGAAGCCCAAAAGCTCATAATTCATATATGAGGAAATCCAACCTGGGGACTAGAGATCCTATAACCAGGTTCAATGGGAAGAACGAATCACATGACGGCTTGGTTTGAAATGCACTATTTTTAATATTGTTCCATCCCTATGGTGTGAGTGCGTTTATCCTGTAATGATTTGTGAGGTTGAGTTTTATTAACTCTTAATGAAAATCTGTAGCTCGTATGCGTGGGTGTTAGAGTTACAGGAGCACCCTTGACAGATCACCTATGAAAGAGTGTGAAAGTAAGTCGCTTCCTATGAGAATTGGGCTTGTTCTCTAAAACACTTATGAAAACCGGGATAGCACAAGGTCGTAATGTGCTGGGTAATAAAGCTCATGTCAACACCTTGATTATTATGTGTAAGCAGTAATATTTTATTTCCCTAAAGCAGTCATAGTTCAAGTCTGAGACCACTACTGACTCTGGAGTAAAGATTGTAGTTTTGCTAAGTGGAGGTTCAATGCAGAGCACACCTTCATTATGCATGATAGTCTCCCTTCAACTGGTAAACTCTCTTATATATTTTAATATTAAAATGAGTGGAGGAATGTTAGTATAATTGAATTTTATTATTAAAATAAAATTCTCATAACTCTCACTACTCCATGAAGTAGAAAATATCCATAACTCTTTAACTCTTCTCTCATGTTCTAACACTAATTATCCATGTTCTCCATGATGTCATAACTTATTACCCCACTTTATTTCAATATTCAAGGAAGAATTCATACACCTAGAAATAGGAATCTTTCTTCCATATTGTGGTGTGAAAAAATAATTATAGAGTGTTTCAATAAAGTGAGAATAAAATTGTGAAAAAAGAAGAAGAGAGTTTTTACTTTTGTTGAAGGAAGGTGTTCATCTCGGTGGAGCTTTGGACTCAACAACTTGTCCAGAGTTTGTTCGAGTCATACGACGTGATCGGGCTTTGTATCCTGGGGGAGACAAGTCAAGAGGATTACTGCTAGACCAGTGAAAACTTCGCTGCAGTGGGCTTGAATCTCCTTGAGAGAGCGAGATATCCGCGCCTCAACCTGAAGATATTTTATTTTATTCATTTTATTTTTCAACTGTAATTGTATTTTCACCAACACTTCACCAATCACTGAGCCAAAACAATATTTACAAAACTCTTTGTAAACCTAGGGATTAATTCTAATCCCGTTGTGGCAACCAGTCTCTAACTGTTACGACAACTTCAAGTTAACTCTAAGTTGAATACTCAGAGTACCTAGTACAATTGCATCCAGATAAAGCTGAAAGGTACAGTATGAAAACACCTACTATAATTGAACTAGAATAAAAGACAGACGCTTGGAACTGGTTCTTCTATCTGGTTCATATAGCTTCAGGTTCGCACACTTGAATCACACAAGAATTGCTTGCAAAATGCCTTGCTATTTTTCTCTCAACTCACGTTTAACTTCAGCTTTTGTGTGTGTCTGTACAATGAGAACATCCTGCAATGTATAGAGTTAGTAGAATATGAAATAACTAGAGTTCTAATACTATTATTCCTTGGTGGAAGAGTTCTAGTTATTTTCAACTGCTAACTCCTCCCTTATCTTGGATAAAGTTCTCTTCGGGTAAGGAGCATTCTCCTTATCATTTATGCAACCTTTTTCGATCAGGAGATATCAGATATAACAACTTGAGCTTATCTCCTTCACGTGCAACCCTTATGCTCGAATATGCCCGTGTCTATGTACATTGTGTATGGACCTGGTTCATGCTTAAGTTCCTTTGTCAATCATAAAAACAAACTTCACTTGGGCCAACAAATGTAGTTATTAACAAGATGATTAAGACAAAAGTTACGTCGCGACTACTGTATTTGCTCTTTTATTTCCCACTTCGTGTCTGTTATTCGTATTGAGATCCGACTAAATTCAATTTTACGCTGAGAAGTTTCATATTGGAAATAAAGCGTTCTCTAACAAAAACGACTCCATATCCAGAGCTCGAACCCAAAACCTCTGGTTAATGACAAAAAAGTACTTACCATTCCACCATAACCTCGGTACTACTTTATTTGATATTCACATCGTATATATTCGTTTTGGCTATTTCTCTGTGAGCACGCTTAAAATTAAAATTATTCATCACGGCTCTTTTTCTAGGTTTCCAGCTTGAAAACGGAAAACACATAATGAAGATATATTACATTAATCAGAGATATCTTATAATTTTGTTTTTAGCATTTATGACACATAAAGTATTTTATGGAATATGATACTAACGTGAATAAGTTATAGAGTCAATGAGTAGAATTAAAAAGGACGTTGGCCTTGATATTGAATCAATTCTTAAAAGTACGTGTTTGTGGATCCATATGCTTAAAGCAGAATAATTTGTATTAAGCTTTTCATAATACAATGAAGGCAGATATATATTCTTGTCAAAGAGTTGAAAAAAAATATTTCCTTTGACAAGAATATATATTTCAGGTTAATCGGAATCGGTTTAGAAGAATGAGTTCATTGTTGAAGCTTTAAGTTGAAAGAGTTGACCAAGTTTGACTTTTCGAGAATTTGACCCCAGAACGGAGTTTTGATGGTTCTGTTAGGTCTGGATGGTGATTTTGGACTCGGGCCCGGATTTGTATTTGGATGTTTTTAGAAGGTTTCGCACAAATTGACGAAAATTGGAAATTGGAAGCCTCGGAAAGATCATAAGTTTGACTGGAAGTTGACTTTGAAGATATCAGATTCGGATTGTGATTCCGGGAATTTAAAATAGCTTCGTCAGGTCATTTGGGACCCGTGTGCAAAATTTGGATTTATTCCGGGATGATTTGATATGTTTCGGCGCGAGTTTTGAAAATTTGAAAGATCAAAGTTCATAGATTTCGATTTGAGGTGTGATGCGTCGTTTTGATGTTTTATGTGTGTTGTGAAGCCTCGAGTAGGTTCTTGTCCTGTTATGTGACTTGTGGGTATGATTGGACGTAGTCCCGAAGGGCTCGGGCGTGTTTCGGATCGATTTCGGGCCATTTTTCTTCATCTTGCAATTGCTGAGGAGCTTCTGGTTCTGGTTTTTCGCACCTGCGATTGTTATTGCGCAGGTGCGATGGCCGCAGATGTGAGCCAAGTGTCGCAAGTGCGAGGTTTCGTTGACGAGTGAAGGTCTGCAGGTGCGGAGGTGATCCGTAGAAGCGCTATCGCAAATGCGGTCGTGGCCATTGCAGAAGCGGCCTGGCTCGTAAATGCGAGCCCTTTTCCGCAAAAAGTCGCAGATGCGGCCACCTATCCGCAAATGCGAAAGTTCTGGGCAGGATTATATAAAATTGAGGATTTTGTTATTTCTTCATATTTCAAGATGTGGGACTCGGATTGAGGCGATTCATGAAGCAAATTTCATCACAAGGATTGGGGTAAGTGTTCTCTACCCAGTTTTGATTATATCTCATGAATCCATCTTCATTTTTAGCAATTGGTTGGTGAATTTAAAGAGGAAATTGGGGGTTTTGGCCTAAAGTTTCATAATATGAATTTTTGATTTTTGAACACCGATTTGGAGTCGGAATTGAGTGAAACTAGTATGGTTGGACTCGTAACTGAATGCGTTGTCGAATTTTGTGAGTTTTGTCGAGTTCCGAGGCGTGGACTCGGGTGTGATTTTTGGCCGGATTTGGGATTTGATTTAGGATTCGGTCTTTATCATTTGGAATTGTTTCCTTGAGCTTTATTTGATGTATTTGAGTTGCTTTTGGCGATTTTGAGTCGTTCAGAGGTCACTACGCGCATGATGGCATTTTTGGAGCATCGCTTGACTTGCTCGGTATGGTAATTTGCTTGTTCGAGGTAAGTGTTTTGCCTAGATTTGTTGAGGGAATTTTTCCTCCTATTTGTCATTGCTTGCTACATGCGGGGGCGATACATATATGAGGTGACGAACGTATATGTATGTGCCAGGGTTAATCATGCTCGGGGGGTGGATTATGTTATATTTGTGTTTGAAGAATTCCGTGACATTCTGCTTAATGCCTTACTTGACTCTCAGATACTAAGGACATATTATTAAATGTTGGAAATCAAGATTTAGTTCGTTATAACTTGATTAAACTTGATGGAAATTGTGAGAATACATTGATATATCTAATTCAGTCATCTCTATACGAAATCAATACTACATTACTACAATCGATATTCTCGAGATTCTATATTCTATACTTGTGTTGTGGGTCATTTATGAGATACGTGGAAGTATTTGAATAATATATTTCTTGAATGTTGTTGGACCATTGTTGACTTGGAAAGTTGTGATTTGGAACTTGTTGGAATATTCATTTGAACACTCTCCCTGATGTTATTTAAACTTCTTGCCTTTCCATTTGATTGATATTCATATGTTTGGTAAGGAAGAGTGTAAAACATAAAGGGTGATGCCGTGCCATTTTTATATTAATTATCATGTAAGGAAGAGTGTAAAGCACGAAGGGTGATGCCGTGCCATATCATTTGAGAGTAAAAGCACGAAAGGTGATGCCGTACCATTTTATATTCATTATCAGGTGAGGAAGAGTGTAATGCATGAAGGGTGATGACGTGCCATATCATGTGAGATTAAAAGCACGAAGGGTGATGTCGTGCTATTTCATTTATATTGTTATGCTTTTAATATTGTGAGGTCATGGCACGAAGGGTGTTTCCGTGCAGGTGAGGATGACGGACATGCATTATGATGTGGTAATTGTTTTCCGTGTATACATTTCAGCCTTTACCTTGAGGTGTTATTGTCGCAGTTATATATGTTCTGAGTGATATGTTGTTATTGTCTCGTACTTGACCTCTATCTCAATTGTTGTTGTGTTGTCCATGTCTTTTACTTGCTTAACTTGCATATGTCATGCCTATTTCCTGCTTTTGAAATTTATACTCATGTCATACCTATTCTGTCGCACTCTAGTTTAAGCCTTCCATCATGCTAGTCATTCATGCCCTTACTTGTCAATTTGTAAAGATCATGTGCTTCCTTCTTATTTGTCATATTTGTAGTTAGGCCTCCATTATACTAGTTAATTGATGCTGATATCCCTTGATTTCCAATTATTGTTATTACTCACGTGCTTTCCGTTTAGTCCTTTATTGTTGCCCACATGTATATCTTTGTCCATTGTTGTTACTCGTGTACTTCCTAATTTGTAATTCATGTTCATGTGTTTCTGTCATATGGTTGGTTATGTTATACGTACATTTGGAATGATGAGTTGAACGCACGAATGGGTGTTTCCGTGCTAATTGAATTGATACACAGAATTATTTATACATGGTGAGGATGAGATAGAAGCACGAAGGGTGTTACCGTGCCGTGTGACTTGATATCTTGGATACACTTCTTATACCAGGAAAGATTATAAACCTTCCACTGTAATTCCTGGTAGTAATTGTTGATTGTCTCACAGACTTGTATACGGTACCTTTGCTTATTTATGTTTTGAACTGCCTATACTATTAGTCTAATGTACGGGTTATAAAAAATAGCATCTTTCAACTGAAAGCCACGTCACTACCTCGACGAGGTTAGACAAAATACTTACCAGTACATGGGGTCGGTTGTACTGATACTTCACTTCTGCACATTGCGTGCAAATTTTTGGAGCGGAGCTGCTAGTGACGTCGGGTACTGATTTGGAAGATGTTCGTGTGTTTGGATATAGCTACCACTTGTCCCTGGTATCTTAGGTTATTGCTAATATGTTTATGTAACCTTCAAGCAGAATGTGTATTTATTCGTATCAGTTTTGAAATCTCAAATCTTAGAAGCTCGTGATTCGTACTACAGCTCTTGAGTAAATTTGTAAATGTTTAGTTATCTATTATCTATTCTCTTATAATCTCAGTTGAGTTGTACTTTCTGTTAGTTGACTTATCTAGCGGGTTGAGTTAGATACCATCACGACTTATGGTTTTTGGGTCGTGACATACCGTCAGGGGATATAATTAAATTAACTTGAAAGAAGTCCCGTGAGAAATTCCATTGTTAATTAATTCCATCTTTTTAAGCAAAGTCCTTTTTGTAGCAAAAACATTTTGCCATTCACTTGTGATAATTAGATATTTCATATGTCGAGAGCTTGTTCGATAAAGATTTTTTTTTGTGCTAACAGAATTTTATATATTACTTACTAAAAAGAGTTTGACATATTACAAGTCATAGTGTCACTAGTGATGACATTGGGGTTAGGTATCCCCATAGATAAACAGTGATTGTCACTTACAATATTTTGATTTTCTAGATTTCTAAGCATATTACAAACTAAAGTAGGTAATTGTATCGAAGAGTTGAATTTCCCGCTCATGTCCTTGGTTAGTTGTTGCATCACAAAATAAGGCGGTCCAGCAAACAGTTTTGTTCTTCCGGATTTATAATGTTTGTTTTCTTGATTTTTGGCTTCTTCAGCTAGTGCATCAGCTACTGCATTTCCTTGCCTGAAATTATGTCGTAGTAGAAGGCTCTTCTCCTGGCGCATTAATGACTTGCAAGAGTAGATAAGATTATCTAGAAACACATTTCCATTTTAAGTGCAGTTATCACCTCCGTCGAGTTTGTTTCTACTTCTAATGGGAATAGATCAAACCTTGCCGCTAGTTGTAGCCCCTCTTGAAGTGCATGCAGTTCAAGATGTAAGGGAAAGAGGCCATTACAATATTTTTGGGATCCTAGTATCCATTTGCCGTGTTGTCTCTAAATACTCTACCTAAGCCACATTTTGTTTTTTGGAACGCTCTGTCTATGTTGCGTTCGATCCATCCTTTCTGAGGAGCATGCCATTTTATTTGAATAATTGTGTTGGTCTGGGTGGGAGTGTTCTTGGATGCCAAGAAATGGTATTCTAGGGAATGGTTTAAGATTCTGCCAAAGGAAGGGCAAATGTTAGTATTGTTAGTATTGTTGTTATTCCTGTTGATCCATATCCCCCATATCAAAAATGGAAAAAGATCTGGCCAGTCGATGTATGGCGATTCAAAATTTGGCTTGAGATTTTTAATGTAGAAGAGCAGTGGGTTGTGAAGATTGAGGGTAGATTTTCGATTCCAAGTTTTCTCCAAAGAGGTTGAATTAGGGGCATCAAATGAAGATGTGTACCATGGACTCTATTTCTTTGTGGCACATAGGGAAATTACTATCAATATTAATTCATATGTGTTGTAGGTATTCACGACAAGGCAGCATGTTATAGAGACATTGCCAGAGAAAATAGTTTACTTTGTTTGGGCATTGCAATATCCAAATTCACATGAAGCCATATTGCAGAACATTAGTGTTATTGATGATACTAAAGCAAGATTTACTGATGAAGCATCCATTGTTATTGAGGACCAGATTGATGTGTCATTATTTCCAGACTTTAACGGTAGGGGGATTTGATAAATTCTTATCCTAATATCCATGGGTATATCAAAGAAATTTTTTGTGAGGTCCCACTGACCATTAAAATGGATATCTTTTACCTTGGTGTTGGTCTCTTCTCTATTGAGGGGGCCTTCTATATAATGTCTTAGGGGAGGAAGGTACGGGATCCATTTTGAAGAACAAATGTTAAGAGTCGATTTTTGGTTGGGTTTCCATGTGATTCCTTTTGAACAAATCGTCCATCCTTTGAGGATATTCTTCCCAGTGAAGGAGGTGTTAGTTTTTGATTTGTTATCGACATATTTGAAGATAAGGATCTTGGACCAGTTAGTTGTGGGGTTTGTGAGTATCCTCCAAGCAAGATTGCTTAGAGTAGTCTTATTCTTGGTGTTAGTTATTTTTAATCCAAGACCACCTTCTTCTTTGCTTTGGTTATATTGTTCCAGATAGTGGACCTTCTTGGTTTCATTAGTGACCCCCAGATAAAATTACGTTGGATACGATGGATTTGTTTGAGAATTTTAATAGGCAAATGAGTGTATAGCATGGCATGACTAGGAATTGAGTTTTGGGTGGAGATAGCTAAGGTTGTTCTACCAGCTATGTTGAGAAAGTTGGTTTTCCAAGAGCTCAGTCTACTTTGTATGTTATCAATAATGAATTGGTAGTGTGTTGGTTTTGGATGACTATGTAGGATCGAAAATCCTAAATATTTCTCAAACGTATTGCTAATATTGATGTTGAATTTGCTTGCCACCTTTTTGGCAACATTTGGTTGAGAGTTTTTTGATAGAAGGATCTTGGATTTTTGGAGATTAATATTTTGGCCCGATAATTTGCAAAAGAAGGAAAGGTTATTTTTGATGGAGTTGCAGGATTTCTCATTCACCTTAGCCATTAGAGTAAGGTCATCCGTAAAAAATAAGTGTGATATGCCAGGATCTCTTGGGCTAAGGTGTATGGGGTCACATTGGCAAGTATCTACTTAATGGGAGATAGGCGGGAGAACATTTCCATACAAAGTATGAAGATGTAGGGGAGACGGGGCAACCTCGTCTAATACCTCTACTTGGGCTAAAGAATTCAGTCGTGGAACCAATGACTAGGATTGCAATATTTCTTGTGCAAATGCAATGCATGATTAATTTGGCGATAGATGGAGGGAAATTAAAGAATTTGAGGGTACGGTAGATGAATGACCATTCAAGACGATCGAATGCCTTTTCTAGATCTAATTTTATGATCATATTGGCATTTTTCCCTTTTTTCTTTTTAAAAATGTAGATTATTTCCTGGACGTTGGTAGCATTATCACTAGTTCTCCTACCTTTTATGAAACTCACTTGAAATGGGCTAATGAGATCATTGAAAAAGGTTTTAATCTATTAACAATCATTTTAGTGATAATTTTGTAGATCGTATTGCAAAGGCCAATTGGACGAATTTTATTTTTAGGTTATTGGCATTATGAAGTTTTGGTACAATGCGAATGTAGGTATTGTTAATACCTATTGGAAGTGTGTTGGTGTGGAACACTTGGAGACAAAAGTTGATAACAGATGGACTAATGATATTCCAATATTTTTTATAGAAAAAAAGATGTATACCATCGGGCCCTAGTGCTTTAAAGGGTTTAAATGAGAACATGGCGATTATTACCTCAAACGACACTAAAGGTTTGTCAAAATATGAGAAACCTATTTTTGTGAAGTTTGTGGGGTCTTGGCGAATACTATGCCAATCAGTATTTTGGTGAGAGGTGGTGAATGCATTGAGAAGGTATTGGTAGGTATGCTGAAGAATTGCGGGGTCACTAATCTAGTCTCCCGCCTCATTTTTGAAGTACGTGATTTTGTTTTTCCTTTTTTTACTTTATGCCATGATGTGGAAGAAATTAGTATTTGCATCCCCGTCTTGAATCCAAGAGACTCTAGCTAGTAGTCATCTTTTATTTTGAGGTAATTGTTATATTCAATTTGTAGAAATTGTTCCAATTGTTGTAGGAAGTCACTATTAGGGTAATGTTTGGATTATTGAATTCCTTTAAGCGTAGCCAGAATTCTTCTTTTCTTTATAATGATGTCTCCAAAGACCTTGTTCTTCCAGGCTCTAACATTTCCTAGGAAAGAGTTGGACGCTTGGTGGTAGTTAGATCCTTTCCAACAATCCTTTACTAAGTTGCTGAAATCGTGATGTCTACACCAAAATGTTTAGAGTCTAAAGGGTTTTTGGAGGCCAATGTTAGTTTTAGGGATTATTTGAAGGAGTAAAGGGTTGTGATCCGAGTGCATTTTTGGTAAATGAGTCACTGTTGCATTTGGAAAGCAATTGATCCAATCACTATTGGAAAATATGTTGTCTAATATTTCCATAATAAGATCTTGTTTTTTCTCCTACGATTCGAGCAAGTGAATTTGCACCCTTAAAACCTAGATCAATAAGATTATATTTATTAATGCAGTCCCAAAGGTACTTAGCACGATTATTATCTACACGGTTACCACCTAATCTTTCATTTGAATATAGTACATCGTTTGTCACGATCCAAATCCAAATCTAGGTCGCGATGGCGCCCAACACCGATGTTAGGCAAGCCAACACAATTAATCTAGTGAGTTCCACTTATTTTTGTAAAAACCTTTTTCAACAATACTTGGGTTTTTGTCACAAAGCATGTGAAGATAACAAATACCAAAGGCAGATTTAATTGCAATGATCAAGAAGTTAAATTTAAATAGTTACATCCCCAAAAGAATAGTCTACCAATGTGTGTGCCAGGAACTAGTGTCACAAGTATACAGGCATCTAGTAGAAGGAATCAAAAGAATATGTCTACCCTACTGTCTGAGATGGAATAGACAGATTAACAAAAGATAAGACCCCAAAGTGCTGCTGAACGGCATCAAGGGAAGCAGCTCACCATGGAATCTCTGGTCTCGGGAAGTCAAGAACATGCTCCGGACGAATAACCAGATGCACATGCCTCAGAACCTGTACAATTAAGTACAGAAGCATATCATGAGTACATAAACGTTATGTACCCAGTAAGTATCCAGTATAATCTTGAAGAAGTAGTGACGATGGGTCGACTTGACACATACTAGGGCCAAACATTATATTTAAATATAAGGCTAAGCATGAATATCAAGGATGAATAACAAATAATGACAAGAAATAACAAGTCTTTCCACAATGGTATTTATCTGTCAATTTCTATCAATCAGGTTGTTAATCTATATTCCAGGGCATTTAAACGGTTTAAAAGTCACAAAAAATGCCAAACAGATAACATACGCATAATATCCCGAGGACGTACGGCCCGATCCAACAAAATAATAAATGTGCACTGCCGAAGGGTCGAACGTCACGAACCATAGATGCATCTATTACCCCGCTCGCGAATTATACGTGCGACACGGTCAAATATAAATAAAGAGTTACCCCGCTCGCGAATCATACGTGCGACACAGGTATTCGTAGATACACACATTCAAACAGTTAATTCAAGGCTTCATTAAGGGAAATTATTCAAGAAAAGACAACTTCTCCTTTAAAGGTCAAGAAGTGATGTTTAGTCATTTAGAAATCTATTTACCAAGTTCGACACGATTTAAGACTCCTAAGTTTACTAGTAACATTCAAAGTACGGCAAGTAAGCATGCTTCTAGATCCTAGGCTACCTGGACTTAAGCATTCTTAGTAGCTACGCACGGACTCCCGTCATTTCGTGCGTACGTAGCCCCCACAAATAGTAGCACACAATCAATTATTCCACCTAGGGGGGAAATTCCCTCTTACAAGATTAGAAATGAGGCTTACCTCGTATCAAGCCTACTTCTCGATTCAAGAATGCGCCCGAACCTCCGAATTCGTCGCCCAACAACTTGAAACTAATCAAATATTACATAAACTAATCAATCTATGCTCAAAAATCCATATTTCCCCCATTTAAATGATTACCCAATCTAGTTGCAAGATTACTAAAATTCACCCCCGGTCTCACGTGCTCGGATTTCGGAAATTCTTAAGGGAAGTTGTTACCCATAACCTAAGAAACGATAATATATGATTTTTATTAGATTCCATAATAAATTTCGTGGTTAAATCCTATTTTTATCAAACCCCTAGGTTTTACTCTAAACCCATAATTTTCACTAATCTTTATGTGTTAATCCACCCAAAACCAAGTATTAAACTCACATTAAGTAGGAAATAACTTACCTCAAGATGCTAAGTCGAAATCCCCTCTTTGGAAGCTCCTAAATCGCCCAAGAAATGAATGAAATGTGTCAAAAATGACACATTTCCCGTATTAAATGAAGGCACTGCCTACAGCGATTTCCGCACTTGCGGTCACGCTTCTGCGAGGAAAAGTCCGCATCTGCGGAAGTAGGGAAGGCCGACAGGGATCGCACCTGCGGAAAGGAGCCTGCACATGCGGCTCCACTTCTACGGAACCTGGGCATCCGCTCAAAGGCCGCATCTGCGAGGCTTGGACCGCTTCTGCAGTCTCGCACCTGCGGCAGGCCAACCGCAGGTGCGGTCGCACTAGATCTGGTGCACCAGCAGCTCCTTTTAAGCTTTGACTTGCCTCGCGCGACGTCCGAATGACATCTGGGACCCTCGAGGCCCCGTCCAGATATACCAACAAGTTCTAAATCATTAAACGGGCTTGCTCGAACCTTCGAAAAGCCCGAAACAACATTAAATCTAAGAATCACACCCCAAAACCAACTAAATCCAACTTATGAACTTTGAGTTCTTCAATTCACTTCCAACGCGCCGAAACGTACGTATACGAATCGGAATGAGACCAAATTTTGAGAGCAAGTTATAAATGAATTACGGAACTATTCTCGGTCTCGGAATTTTGTTCGGACCTCGATATCACTAAAACACGTTCCAAACCTCAATTTTTGAACTTTAAGAATCATATTTCACTATTTGGCACCGAAACGCTCCCAGGTCATCCAAAACTTGTTCTGAACATACGCCCAAGTCCCAAATCATCATACGAACTTATTGGAACCTTCAAATCCCGATTCTGAGGTCGTTTATTATAAATGTTGAACGAAGTCAAACTTGGCATTTAAGGCCAACCTTAAGGAACTAAGTGTTCCAATTCCAACCCAAACTCTTTCAAATCCCGAACCAATCATCCCCGCAAACCATAAATCACTAAAAGAAAGTACGGGGAGTATTATTTAGGGGCACAAAGTTCTAGAAAGCAAAATGACCGGTCGGTTCGTTACATTCTCCACCTCTTAAACAAACGTTCGTCCCCGAACGGGTCTAGAATCATATCTGGAGTGCTGAACAAGTGTGGATATCTTCTCTACATGTCCTCCTTGGACTCATAAGTCGCCTCCTCGACTGGTTGGCCCCTCCATTGGACCTTCACAGCGGAAACCCTCTTAGATCTCAACTGGCGATCCTGCATGTCATTAATAGCAATTGGTTCCTCCTCATAGCCCAATCTCTCGTCTAGCTGAATGGTACTTAAGTCTAACACATGAGACAAGTCGGCGTGGTACCTCTGGAGCATAGACACATGAAAAATCGGATGAACTCCTGATAAGCTGGGAGGTAAAGCGAGCTCATAAGCAACCTCCCCAACTCTCCTCAACACCTCAAATGGGCCTATAAACCAGGGGATCAACTTGCCCTTCTTCCCAAACCTCATGATACCCTTCATCGGCGAGACTTTCAGGAGGACCGTCTCGCCGACCATAAATGACCGCCTTCTGATCCGTGTAACTCTTCTGTCTGGACTGTGCTGTGCGAAGCCTCTCCTGAATCAAATATACCTTTTCCAAGGCATCCTTTACCAGGTTAGTACCATATAACTTAGCCTCACCAGGCTCAAATCACCCGATGGGAGAACGGCATCGCCGACCATATAAAGCCTCAAATGGAGCCATCTCAATGCTGGATTGATAGTTGTTGTTGTAGGAAAACTCTGCCAAGGGAAAGAACTGATCCCACTGCCCTCCAAAGTCAATTACACATGCCCTGAGCATGTCCTTCAATATCTGAACTGTATGCTCCGACTGCCCATCGGTCTGAGGATGGAATGTTGTGTTGAGCTCTACACGGGTGCCCAACTCACTTTGTACTGCTCTCCAGAAATGCGAGTTGAACTGAGGACCTCTATCTGATATGATGGACACAGGCACACTGTGCAACCGAACTATCTCCCGAATGTAAATCTGGGCCAACCTCTCTGAAGTATAAGTAGTGGCTACTAGAATTAAATGTGTCGTCTTGGTCAACATGTCCACAATAACCCAAACCGCATCGAACTTCCGCAAAGTCCGTGGCAACCCAACTACGAAAGCCATAGTGATGCGCTCCCATTTCCACTCAGGTATAGGCATCTGCTGGAGTAGGCCTCCTGGCCTCTGGTGCTCATACTTAACCTGTTGGAAATTTAGACATCTAGACACATACTCCACTATGTCTTTCTTCATCTGCCGCCACCAGTAGTGTTGCCTCAGGTCACGATACATCTTCGTAGCACCAGGATGAATAGAATACCGTGAACTCTGAGCCTCCTCTAGAATCCTCTCCCTCAAGCCATCAACATTAGGAACACATAGGCGACCCTGAAGTCGTAGAACACCATCCTTGCCAATAGAAACCTCCTTGGCACCACCCTGAAGTATCGTCTATCTGAGAACTGCCAAGTACGGATCATTAAACTGTCGAGCCTTGATATGTCCCAATAATGAAGACTGAGCAACAACACATGAAAGAACTCGGTTGGGCTCTGAAATGTCCAGCCTCACGAGTCTGTTAGCCAAGGACTGAATGTCCAAAGCTAGTGGCCTCTCCTATGCTGAAATGAGTGCCAAGCTACCCATACTCTCTGCCTTCCTTCTCAAGGCATCGGCAACCACATTCGCCTTGCCCGGATGATAAAGAATAGTGATATCGTAGTCTTTTAGCAACTAAAGCCACTACGTTGCCTCGAATTAAGATCTCTCTGCTTGAACAAGTGCTGCAAACTGCGATAGTCTGTATAAACCTCACACACCCCATACAAGTAATGCCTCCAAATCTTAAGAGCATGAACAATCGCTGCCAACTCCAAATCGTGCATGGGGTAGTTCTTCTCATGAACCTTCAGCTGACTGAAGCATATGCAATAACTTGTCCTTCCTGCATCAATACACACCCCAAGCCAATGCGTGAAGCGTCGCAATAAACTGTATACATCCCCGAACCAGAAGGCAACACTAGGACTGGTGATGTGGTCAAAGCTGTCTTGAGCTTCTGGAAGCTCGCCTCACACTCGTCGGACCATTGGAACGGGGCACCCTTCTGGGTCAATCTAGTCAAAGGGGCTGCAATGGATGAAAAGTCCTCCACAAACCGACGATAATAACCCGCCAATCCCAAGAAACTCTTGATCTCGATCGCTGAAGTAGGGTGTGGCCAACTTTGAAATGACTCAATCTTCTTATGATCCACCTTGATACCCTCTCCGGATACCACATGTCCCAAGAATGCCACAGAATCTAACCAAAACTCACACTTGGAGAACTTAGCATACAACTTTTGTTTAGTCATTTAGAAATCTATTTACCAAGTTCGACACGATTTAAGCCTCCTAATTTTACTAGTAACATTCAAAGTACGACAAGTAAGCATGCTTCTGGATCCTAGGGTACCCGGACTTAAGCATTCTTAGTAGCTACGCACGGACTCCCGTCACTTCGTGCATACGTAGCCCCCACAAATAGTAGCACACAACCAATTATTCCACCAAGGGGGAAAATTCTCTCTTACATGGTTAGAAAGGAGACTTACCTCGTATCAAGCCTACTTCTCGATTCAAGAATACGTCCAAACCTCACAATTCGTCGCCCAACAACTCGAAACTAATCAAACATTACATAAACTAATCAATCTATGCTCAAAAATCCATAATTTCCCCAATTTAAATGATTACCCAATCTAGTTGCAAGATTCCTAAAATTCACCCCCGGGCCCACGTGCTCGGATTTCAGAAATTCTTAAGGGAAGTTGTTACCCATAACCTAAGGATCGATAGTATATGATTTTTATTAGATTCCATAATAAATTTCGTGGTTAAATCCTATTTTTATCAAAACCCTAGGTTTTACTCTAAACCCATAATTTTCACTAATATTTATGTGTTAATCCACCCAAAATCCAAGTATTAAACTCACATTAAGTAGGAAATAACTTACCTCAAGATACTAAGTCGAAATCCCCTCTTTGGAAGCTCCCAAATTGCCCAAGAAATGAATGAAATGTGTCGAAAATGATACATTTCCCGTATTAAATGAAGGCACTGCCTACAGCGATTTCCGCACATGCGGTTAGGGGACCTTATTTGCGGTTCGCTTCTGCGAGGGAAAGTCCGCATCTGCGGAAATGGGGAAGGCCTACAGGGATCGTACCTATGGAAATGATCCAGCACATGCGGCTCCGCTTATGCGGAAAAGATCTGCATCTGCGGAACCTAGGCATCTGCTCACAGGCCGCATCTGCGAGGCTGGGACCGCTTCTGCGGTCTCGCACCTACGGTAGGCCAACCGCAAGTGCAGTCGCACCAAATCTGGTGCACCAGCAGCTCCTTTTGAGCTTGGACTTGCCTCGCGTGACGTCTGAATGACATCTGTGGCCCCCGAGGCCCCGTCCAAACATACCAACAAGTTCTAAATCATAAAACGGGCTCGCTTGAACCTTCGTAAATCCCAAAACAATATTAAATCTAAGAATCACACCCCCAAAACCAACTAAATCCAACTTATGAACTTTGAGTTCTTCAATTCACTACCAACGGGTCAAAACGTACTTATACTACTCGGAATGACACCAAATTTTGCGAGTAAGTTATAAATGACATTATGGAACTATTCCCGCTCTCGAAATTCCATTTGGACCTCGATATCACTAAAACACGTTCCAAACCTCAATTTTTGAACTTTAAGAATCATATTTTGCTATTTGGGGTCGAACGCTTCCGGGTCATCTAAAACCCGTTACGAACATACGCCCAAGTTCGAAATCATCATACGAACCTATTAGAACCTTCAAATCCCGATTCTGAGGTCATTTACTATAAATGTTGGTCGATGTCAAACTTGGCCTTTAAGGCCAACCTTAAGGAACTAAGTGTTCCAATTTCAACCCAAACTTTTCCAAATCCCGAACCAACCATCCCCGCAAACCATAAATCACTAAAAGAAAGTATGCGGAGTCTTATTTAGGGGCACGGAGTTCTAGAAAAAAAAAATGACCGATCGGATCGTTACATCGTTAAAATCTTTGCCTACAAGACAAGGGCCTTTATAGTTAGCATGCATTTCAATTAAGTTGTTCCAGAGTTGATTTCTACGGTTAAATATTAGTGCTAGCATAATGGAGCTGAATAACCAAGATTTGTGAGTAGAAATTACCTCAATGGTACACTAACTTCTTGGCTTTACGAACAAAGTTATGAACATTGACAAGAGTGTGATCCTAGGGAATGACCATACCACCTAATTGACCTAAAGCCGAAATTTCAATCATGTCAGAAAAACCATACAGGTTTTGGAGAGGCATGTGGTTATTCATTCTAGTTTCCAAGAGCGTGACCATGCAAGGGCGATGGGTGTCAACCATTTCCCTAAAATTTAATTTGAAGTTCTCATTGTTTCTACCATATGATAAAGGAGATAGCCATATTCATGTTGATGTTACATTTGTGTAGATCCCATTCTCCAGCACTCTTGGTGCTTGCATTGGGTTCCTTCGCTGAAAGGGAACCAGAATCATTGCATGTTGCCTTATTGTTGGTCTGCTGGTTATCTTATGTCCATTGTTCATTTGTATAGTGCCATCATAAAATTGTGAATTTTCATATGTTCTTGCATCTCCGTGAAGAGAAACATTTTTACCTCGTCGAGATTTGAATCTTCGATTATCGATTCTGGTATTAAGTTGATGGGTTCCACTGCCTCCTCCATCATTTCCTCCTCATGTGGCATATTTGTGTGTGCATGTGGCTGTTATGGACCCTGATAAGCCATTGGAGGTGAATATTGAGCATTGTGAGTCACAGTTTGGTTTGCATATGCACCCTATGGTGTAAATATTAGGTGATGTTTGTCACAATCTCCGGAGTGAAGAATGGGAGTTCTGTCACTAGGTTTAGGTTTTGGATCAGGATAAATTGTGGTGGAAGACTCCACTCTCCCATCATCATCTGAGTAACATTGGGAGTCAAGTTTGGTGTTATGGGTTCGAGAACATTGTTCACCTAAACATGGTTCATGTAGTTATTCATCGACATACGGGTGCTCTCCGAAATTAGTTGAGCGAGATAGTGAGTGTTTTGCAACACAAGCATTGTCTCTCTTCCATTTAATATGATGTTGAAGGAGATGGAGTGACCCATCAGTCCTAACTCCACCCAAGATAGAGGTTGATGATTCTCTGGCAGTGGCAGTTGAACAAATATTGTGGGAGTATTCGATTGTATGGGATTGCGGGGGTGTTTGGTTTGCTATGGTTTGTCCACGATGTTGTCTTAGAATTTGTATAAGATGATAGCGTCTTCTGGTGGAGATGGGGATTCTTGGCATTGTTTATTGTAAAAGATGTTCTTATAGATGTTAGTGGAACATTGTTGGTTCCTTGAATATTCACTGAACCTTCCTCAATGATTGTGGATTCAATTTGCATGTCATTTAAGAGGTATAGCGTGGGGGATTTATTGAGGATGGAAGCATATTGGTTTTAGGGTACGTGTTCTTTGGCATTGGCCATTTGATTAATAGAAAGTTGTTGGTGAGGCAGGTGTTTTGTGTCATTAGTGTCATGCAAAGAGTAATTATGTAGATTAGTTGACTAATTTGGGTTAGTGTCATGATTATTATCATGGTTTGAGTTATTTGATTACTGTCGTTTGATGCATTATATTGCATGTAATTAGAGGAGTTACCATTAGTGAGGGACACATGTTCATTTGAGGTGTCATTTTTGTGAGGGTCAATTGTTCCAAAATGATTTTCCTTTTTTTTTCCAGACGGCTGGTTGGTAGTATAGTCCAAAACCATATCCTGTTCTATTAGAGTCGAAAAGTGGTTTTTTGTTTTGATATTGTTTCTGTCAGTGAAGTATTCCCCAGAGATAGGTGTTTTTCCTATTCTATTTTTGATCAAAGAGTGTTGTTTTGGACGGGTTTTATAGTTTAGTTTTTGAGAACTAAGAAACTTACCTGTAATGACATCAAAAATGTTGATATCGATACATGTTGCTTGTGATGCTTCTAAGCCCATTAGTTGATGACTTTTTCTTCCCTTGTGGAATGTAACAGTTTTCCATTCTCCATTTTTCTTAGATGGTCGATCTTGTATCAGGCACCTTGTTCTTTGTCACCCTTTTCCTTTGTTACTCGATTGGTTGTCTGTTGTCGAGTGTTGGTGCATTGCCCTGTTGAGCGGCCTAGATGGTCACAGTTTTTGCAGAGAAGCTTGTCGCCTTCATATAGGATTTGTTGCTTGTGGGAACATATCCACACAAATGGTTTCACTGGTTTGTTTAGAGGTAGTTCTACACAGAGTCTAGCATATTGTCCTCGTAGAGCAGCAGATGTACAAGCGTCGACTTTGAGTAGTCTTCCAATTGTGTTGCCCACTTTTTTTTAGGATTTCCCCTTCATAGAACTATGTGGGGAGATATGGTAGGCATATCCAAATAGCTGTGAATGTTTGTTTAGCAGTCGAAGAGACAAAATTTGGTTCCCAACGTTGCGCTGATAGGAAGTGGCCAGAGATGAACCAAAGTCTATTTTGTAGTGCATTTTTCATGTTTTCCTCTTTGTTGGATCTTACTATGTAGTAGTTTTCACCAAGATCGATTAGTGGAAAGACCTATGTTAGTTTCCTAAGGTCTATCAATTTATGCTTTAAGATTTAATGGAGTAGTCTCTTTCCTTGTAGTTTAATTATTACCTGAGAATTGCCATGAGCAATAAATATGTCGTTTATCCTCCCCAGTTATAGGGACTTTATATTCTTTTTCCTCAGCATCAAAACCCTTTTCATCTTCTTCTTCATTGGTAACAACATCCATTGGGGTTAAGTAGGGGTGGTGCTAATATTAAAATGTTTCTTTCTTGTTCATTGGCCAAAGCATATTCTTGAATGAGGTATGTTCAGGATTATTTAATGCCTGTGGTGAATTAATGTCCGATGAATTTTTCCTAGGTCGAGGTGTTGGGACATAGTTTTCCAGTACAAGACTTTTTTTTTAGTTAGTGAAAGATTTGGTTTTTTAGTGAGAGGGAGATATTCTCTCTCTAAACCCCACCACACACGCGCTGCTTTTTGTTCGATAAAGAATTAAAACAATGAGCTATGAGATTAGTTTTGAGTTTTAAAGCAACTGCTTTGGTACCCGTAGGCTTGAGCCAGTCTTAACGAGAACCTACAACATTAACTGAGCTGTCTCAGATAACTAATAAGTTTAAACTCGAAACCTTTTCCATTCATGAATATTGTTAGTGCTGGTCTAAGAATAAGTGGCGAAGCTACAATGTCTCGAAGGTGGTCGCAAGAACACCCCTTGCCACAAAATTATGTTGTGTATGCAGGTTAAATGTTCGTCCTAATTAATGTGAAGGTGTTTCGACTAGGTATATAATTTAATAAATAAAGAAAGACTTTTAAAATGTGTTGTCTAAAACAAACATTATAAATTTGTGTGGTTAGAAATCGTCTCATTAAGGCTAAAAATAAAAATTTAATTGTTACTTAATATAAAAATGTTTTATTCTTTTTGTGACTGGCTAAAAAGGAAAAAGTGTCACATAAATTGGGACAAAGACAATACTCTTTTTTATACAGTCAAACCTCTTATAACAGCCTCGTTTGTTCTGAATATTTTTGGATGTTATAACGAAGTCCTGTTATAGAGAACATATATTATGAGGGAAATTACCAGCTATGTCCATTTAGAAGTAGCTCGTTACAAAAATTGGCCAATTGATAACATATTACTAATATTAGCCAAATTAGCCAATTAGCTATTTCTAGCAAACTAAAATATCAAAAATTTGCTTTGTTTTGAGTGGGCGTTATTAGAATAGATTGGGCATAACTTAAGGAGCTTGAATCTCAGTTTTGGGATGATTTGGTGAAGTTTTGAGGTGGTTTGAATCGAAAATTCGAAGTAAAAACTGAACATGAAAAAATGATATGTGTATCACACTATGTATCATTTGTTTATCACATATGTATCATATTTGTATCAATTGTGTATCACATGTATATCCATGTATACATGTGTGTGAGATACATGCGTGATACATGTTTGACACATGTGTCGCATAAGACTTTTTTGAACTCGATTTAGTTACGAATTTTGATACAAAACCAGTCCAAATCACTCACAATCTTCCTCAAATTTTGTATATTGACTTATCTATATATTTTCAATGAATTTCAACTATAACCATTGAAAAAGTTCCTTTTTTGTTTAGATTTTTGGAATATTGTATATATTTTTGTATTTCATCACTTTATTTGCTACCTCATCAATGAAATTTCCCTTCCGGCTTGTATCTAGTATTGCTAATCACGCTTAAAAACATGGATGATGATTTTTACATGTGATTCTTTGAGAGAAAGAACCCCATTATTTGGTTTTTCAATTTTTTTTGCTAGTTTTGGTAAGTCTATGACTAATGGCTAGAGGTTGGTAAGTTGAGATTTATTTAGGACATTTGTGTAAGTTTCCTATATTATAACACAACATGAAAATTAGTTCCGAAAAATGTTGGGCTTTTATAATGAAGTATTATTATATAAGGATGTTGTTATAGAAAAGTCTGACTATATATAGTAAGTTTTGAACACTCTTCACATAATACATTAAGTATAGTCCAGCAGTCAATGGTGTTCAAAATAAGGGATGCAAGTTCGATTCTTGTATCTTCATTTTATGCACTGTCTTGCATTAATTTAAAAACTAAACAGACAAAACTAAAAACAATGTAGTTTTTGGTTTGACTCTTTTGTTACTGTTACAGATCAATTAATAAACTCAAATAAAATCCCTTTGTCTATGTACTCAAAAGTCAGAATACGAATTATTAAGATCCTTTCTTTGCACTCGCTTATTGCTAGGATATGACATTGACAACTTATTTGGATGGTTGTTAATGTGTCGTTTCGTATTGTATTGTATTGTATTGTATTGTATTGTATGTGAATGTGATGTTTGGATAGATAGTGTCGTTAGCCGTTGTTTTGTGATATCACACACCAGCAATATAAAGAATAAACATGTAATATTATAAAAAGAAATTATGATACGGTATATAAAAAGGTAGGTAAATGATAAAATAAAATTATTTAATAATAATGAAGGGTGAGATTGAGAGAAAAAGACAAGATAACGACGCGACCAGTGGCGTACGTGATGTTTAGCTTATAGTATATATATATATATATCGCCTCAGGTTTTACTTTTGTTACGTGAATTTAGGATGTAAAATGTGTTGATTTATATTAATTTGAGGTATTTTATGTGTAGGAATGATCCGGGAGAAATTGGGGGTGAAACATGCGAAATTAGAGTCAAAACGGACGGAAAGAGGAAAACTGGCATTTTCAACGCCACATGCAGCGCCCCACGCTACCTGTGGCGCCAAAGTCAGTATGTGCAAAGCATCAACGCTAGGGACGGCGCCTAGCGCTGGGCTAGACGTTAGTGACGAGAATTATGTCCAAATTCGCCCGGGACAAGGTTATTTCGGCCCTAGACCTACCCAACACGTATAAAAGCAAGACTAAACTTATTTGTGGTGGGGGTGACGCCACTTTTGAAGGAAAATACACACGAGAAACATTCAGGAGCGAAGAAATCTCAGTTTTCTTCATCTTTTCTTAGTATTTTCAATTATCCAACGCTTATGAAATTATTTGCTATTATAATGAGTGGCTAAAACCCATAGTTCTGGGGTTGTGATTTAGCCATGAATATTGTCGTTTGACATTGATTTAACCTTGATTAAAATTCACTAATATATGGGTGTTTCTTCAATTCAGAGATTAATTGCTTAATTGTCTGACCAACAGTTAGGTTCTATTTTCTATCTATGTTATGCTTGGGAAAGTCGTGTTTAGAGTAGAGAAGAATTGAAGAGAGCACGATCTTAACTCTGGGGGGAAGGGGGGACGGATTTGTGGTTAGGATAGGGATATACCTAGTCACCGTGCTTAGTTAAATATCGTAATCTTAATGCATTCTTAATAGATTGATTTCATAGGAATATATGCGATTAATACTTCGGGAGAAGGATATGAGAGCAATTATCGATTAACTAGCAACCACGAGTGAATTGTATGAAAGGGAGAGTTAATTAGAACACAATAGGATTGGTGAATCGATCACAACCCTGGAATATTTGTCTCTGTATTGAATACACAAAAATCAAATTGCTACTTGATAATTTAGTTATTACTTAGAATTATAGTTTAGTATAATGACATTCTTGAACTTGATTTTGGTTTGACTGAATAACAGTCTTGGTTAATTTAGTGGGTAGTTGATACAAGTCTCTGTGGGTTCGACACTCGACTTATCATTTTATTACTTGTACGGCCACGTATACTTGGGTTGGGAGCAACAAGTTTTTGGCGACGTTGCTATGGGCTTGAATATGGACTACTTTCTAGTTTTTGCTTTAATTATTTATTTCGTCTAGTCTAACGTTACTTAATTGTTGTTCTAATCTCAGGAACTTTTATTGAATGTGTAGGGTCAGAAGCCAGGACAGACTCAACGGCTTTGACCACCCTGACCTGAGAGAACATTTCAAAGGAGGTTGAGGGAAGCAAGGGATACAAACAATCTTCAGGCACTCGTTCAGTTTCCTGCGAACATGGCAGAGGAGAAACACATGGTTGTTCAGGAGGTGGTGATGCCCAACATTGCTAATGTCACTTCCAGCATCGTGAAGTCCAGAATCACTGGGCACTTTGAGCTGAAACATCAGTACGCTGAATTTTTCGTAAGTGGTCTTTAAATAATAAACAATCACTTTGTTAATATCATACTTTAAAAAACACCGTTCAAATCAAATAATAAAACACAGTTCAGATATATTACTACAACTCTTATCGATAAATTTGATTTTTAGAAATGTATCAAAATAATCTCAAAAGGATTAATATTAGATATTTTTTTATATAAAGAACGAAAGAATAACACAAAAAAGTTAATTATTTATTTGATTCCACAAATCATTCTTAATCAATTCATGCCGAGAGAGAAGATGAAAGGAGAAAAAGAAGAATTTAAAAAATTGGGGATATGAGCCAAATGTAGATGACGAATTTAAAAAACAAATTAAAACGAAAAATCAAGCTGCCCTGTTTCGAACTTGGGACATCTCTGGAACATCTACAGCGCTTTACCATATGTGCTGCACAAATGGTGTCATGTTTACTCTATTTAATCTTTTTCGTCTCTGCATTATATATATATATGTTTAGTAAAATTTTCCGGCGAAGCGGTGTAACGTGATACCGCTTGACCTAAGGTAGGTCCGTCCCTGGACGCAACCACTTACATAAAGTAATATATTTCGTCGTTACGTAACGATAGATTTAACGATACAATACAATAAATGTAAGTAACAATACGATACAATACAATAGGTAACAACCATCCAAACAAGCTGTGAATTGAAGGCGTAAAACTAATGTTTATTTTTTTTGTGGGGATTACTACTTGTTCTTACTTGAACATCAAAACTATTTTGGAGGATATTTGTGCTCATTTTTTATTCTATTATTATGGATTATCTTAATTATTCGTCATTTGTTATTGAAAATCTACCTCCTAAATCTCAAGTATTATCGTTTAAAAACAACCTACAGGATACATCACAAAAATTTTGGTTTGTGATTTGAAGGGGGAAAAAACAAGAGTATACACTACTTTGCAGTTAACAAAATTGTGATTTGAAGGAAAAAAGAAGGGGAAAAAACAAGAGAATACACTAGTTTGCAGTTAACAAACTATAGTAGTTTTTGTTTCTCTTTGTTTACAGTTACAGATTTATTAATAAACTCTTAAATAAAGCCCTTCGTCTATATACGAATTATACTTTGAATAAATACCTGGTCTATAATTTTGACAAAAGAACCACAATTGGGAAAGAGTACTACCAAAGTTATGGAATCGCAAAAATCAAAACCAAAAGTAAAAAATCGAATCATATTGAATTTATTTCGGTAAGGTATTTGTATAATATTTTTAAAACCGAAACTGAAAATACACAACCAAAATCTTTCAAAACCGTACTGAGCCAATCGATGAACACTCCTAATGCGACCTAAATTGGCTCCAAGAAAAAACTGCTTTGTCAAGCAATTATTCATAAAGATTTTACATTGTGTTTTACGCTCATGGAGATTTCAAACAATTCATGCTTTCTTGCAATGGTTCTCAAGCCACTCCATGGTGACACTCTTTGGCCTCTCTAGTGGCAATCCAAGAGCTCGGTCCCAAATTAGCTGTAAAGATCCAAAAGAAGTATCAGTAAAATTTCAAGGGAAGTCAACGGAGGACTAGAGAAGGCACCCAAAAAAAAGTAACTGTCGTAGAAAGTACCTGAGAGCAAATGCCAAGAGCTCTTGATACACCAAAGAGGACCGTATAATATCTGTATAAAAAATGAAAGGAATAGGACATCAGTTTCCAGAGCCATTTACGTCCCACTCAATTACGTAAGCAATATGAATCTGTAATACCTTGCTTCAGTTAAACCATAATAGTTCAACAACACACCACTGTGGGCATCAACATTTGGCCAAGGGTTTTTAACCTGCAAAAGAATCCAGTCAATAAACAAAAGCATTCTACCTATGGTTAAGACACATGAAATGACAAATCTGATTATGTGATTGTATTGAAGTTTCATATGAAACAGGAAGGCAGAGAAAAAAACTGATAAAAGATACAACGATTCTGAGTGAAACAATGACTAGTGAGATAAGGGGAAATTCTTACAAACAATGGATAAAGATACCGCTACCTCACTCAATCCCATTTTCAGACATGCGTAAAAAGTTATCATTACCTAACAACCTAAACATTTAAATTCCTCCAAAATAATTAGTCCATATTTAAGTACTTCCAAAATTTTACGTCAATCATCTTACTGGTGCTTTTGGGTTATTATCAAAACTTGAATGCCCTCCCTTCTCCCGAACTAAAAAAAAACAAAGAAAAAGCAGCGTACAAACAACCATGCTAAACTACAATTAAAGGCTGAAGCAATTTCAGTAACAATATAGATGAAAGATTTACTTTGCCAAGTTCTGTAAGAATTGGAGGAACAACTTCGTAGAGTTTTGCAACCTGCAAGAACGAAAGCCAAAAGAAAACAATGGGAAGATCAAACACATTGAATTGAAGAGCAATTCAATAATTTACAGCTTCAGGTTTCCAAGTACTAACCAGTTGAAACAGTGGATCTTCAGGCAAATGCTTCAAAGCGAACTCTCTCTGGCATGTGTATCTTGGATCAGTCTTGCGCAGAACTCCATGTCCGAAACCAGGGACAACCTGCAATTTGAGAATGATAGAGCATGTCAAACTCAATATGGGTTCAGGACTATAAAGTTTGCCGTCATCTACCTAACCAACATCCAACCCTTTCAATAAAACAAGGGAGAAAGAGAGAGAGAGTGCGCACACCCACGCACGCACACACATACCTATGTATATATATATATATAGAGAGAGAGAGAGAGAGAGTGGGAGAACACCTTTTGAAAGCTCAACACATTAAAGATCCGATGAATAAAAGCTAAAAGGAAAGTGTTGTTTGGGACAAGGCCAACTACCAAATCTAGTTTGAGAAGTAAAGTTCAGTAACCATGATGAGAAGAGCAGTCAATGAGACAAATAGAATATGATAAACATTTTGATATTTTCGAACACTGTATGGCATATAAAAAAACATGCTGAAGGGAGAATTAACTTTTTTGAACCTCAATAACATGTGAAGGCAGTCAAACTTTTCATCTAAGGTCCAATCAGTGAGTTGAAAAATAAAACTAGCTCAGTCTATAGAAGTATTATGCAGAGGTTCATATACTACCTTGCCACTTTTCAATGTTTTCCAGACGTAGTCTTTCAACTGCTCTTTGGAAATGTTCTCCCCACACTCCTCTACAACAGATTTGATCCATAGCAAAACTTCCTGATGGCAAACCAGAAAGTGGCAGCTGGGTCAAGATTATAATCATCCAACAGATGCAGAATGCAGGTAAAATAAATCACACACTATAAAAACATAGCTAGGGAAACCGCTGCCTACAGGAATTCTATGAATTTAATAGAACTGGACAAAAAGGCATACCATCTGGAGATAGTGAAACTTTTAAGTGATTGAGTAACATAGTTAAAAAGACAGAGTCTTTAAATGGGAGGGGATAATAAAGCATACTTATTAAATATGGGATATGATGAACGGTTGGACTTTATTTGGACGAGGAAGAAATTTACTGAACAGCTGTCCAGATAACCAGAGACCAGTCCATCAATTATAGAGTCTATTTTGGCTTTTCTGTTAATATTATAGTTTGAAAAATATAAATTGAGACATACAGTGTAACACCAACCATTGCATGCCAGTTGTGAAGAATATCAGTTAGAGAAAAGAGCTTGTATATCTAGTAACTAGAATCTTTGTTTTCCTCCTCATTGGAATTCAATGTCATATTTTTCCATCTTAAACCACACACCACTTGCTAGTTAGGGATAGGCTTTAAATATTACTATTTCTCTAATGACGATTACTATTATTTATATACATATTTAACTTATTTTCACTACTACTCTTACTTTATTTTGGCAATGATGATGATATGAGTTGAGCTTAAAGACACAAGTGAGGATTCATATCGCTGCCCCAAACTTTGTTTGGGACTGAGGCGTAGTTGTTGTTGTTGTTGTTGTTGTTAAACCATACACCACTTCATTTTGTTGGGCAATGGGGATAAATATTAGATACGCATATGGCAATAGCCATAGCAAATTTCAGCCAGAGAAAAACCCAGTGTGCATTCACAGCGTATAGAAAGAAACAACAGTTATAAAGCAGACAAAGCACCTGATTGGCTAAACCATGAAGTGGTCCAGCTAAACCATTCAAAGCAGCAGCGAAGGAGAGGTAAGGGTCTGACAAAGCACTAGCAACCTGAATTCAAGTGCAATTAGTGCTACTGAAAAACTTGATAAAAGAATGCTGACCTATGAAATCTCATTGCTTCATAACGAGGCTTAAGCTATTGTATATGCATAATCCCATTTGACAAAAAATCCCATGTCAAGACTTAAACCACTAGTAAACAGTTAGTTTGTCCATAAACATAGAATGAAGTACGCACCAAGTGACCTGTGTGAGCACTGACGTTACCACCTTCATGATCACTGCAACACAAAATTAAATCAGTGCCAACTGATACATAGGCATAGGTGCAACCAGAAATCCTGATTCCCAGGATAGAATTTAAATAATCTTATGCAAGCATCATAAAATAGTTATCATAATCCAGATGTCAAATTAACCTGTGTATCGTGACATAGAGCCTCATAAGTTCATGCATGTCAGAGCTACTGAAACCAAGCATGTGAGCGAAATTTGCACCATAATCCAGTGAGTCATCCTTAGGTATAGTGTTGCCGTTCTTGTACATCCTTCACAGTGTAAACAAAGGGTCAGTTTACACATTATTTCACAGGCTAACTTTTCAAGTAAACATTAAAACCTCAGAACCAAGAGTTATTAAGCTGAGAGAAAACAGATTAGAAAGTCATCTCCTTCTAAGTGCAACAAAAAATAAATAGAAAAACGAAAACCGGTTGCCATACAATAATCTGACCTGCGATAAACATAAGCTGCAACAAGTGGAACTTGAGCAATCAAACTCATGGAATCCTCATATGTCGGTTCCCATAACCTAAAGATACAATAGTGTTAGTGTTTTCATGGAAAACGAATAACCAGCTTCAAGAGATGGCTTTGACGAGGCTCACTTTGATTTGTGAATCCCTTTCTCATATGCCTTTTGAAATTCACTTTGAACCTGCAGAGAGAACAGAAATGAGGGTTGGAATCTCCTAATAAGACTGCAACAAACCAAGGTATTGAAAGATCCACAAACAATAAGGACAGTAGAATACGAATTTCCACGACTCAGAGCTGCTTCATGATGCTACATATCTTTTATACACTTAAACATAAAGTAGAAGAAAGATAAATGCTTCGCTCTTCACAGGTGGAAGAATACCAAAGGAAGAAAGGACAAGCTGTCCTTGATTACACGACAAGTCAGCGAGAACTTAAGAACAGATGAAGAGTCTTTAAGGGTTCCAAGTTCACAGAACCAATCGACGCAGGTAGTTAAAGTTTTTCTTCCAAAAGTTTGAACAGGAGGTTAACCAACTTCACACTCCCTATATCACAGTATTTGGCTGAGAAGCACCCAAACTGTTCTGAAGATCAACAACGTCAAGCTCAAATTAAATCAGGATCAGTGCGCATGCATGATATCACCAAATTACAGACAAGCAACGAATAATTGGTATCAGCAACGTCAGACTCAAAAAAAGGATCTACGTGCATACATGATGAAATTACTGAAAGCGGAAACAAAGTGAATAAAATGGTTCAAATTTCACCTGAAGAGCCATCACTCCAGTAGCAAACTGAGTCATTGGATGAGCTGTGACTGGTAAGGCATCAATAGTTCTGTACACATGATCTGCAGCAATAAAGTAACTGATACAACTTCAGAAAAACAAAAACATCTGGTGCTGATGAATGAATATTATGCAACTGATTGATAATAAAAAGGTTCAATTTTAAGGAGTTATAACTATATTGTAGAAGCCCACAAACTAACAGCAACAGCATTCAATAAAGGGATGAACAGGAAAAATACAATAGACAAGCTAAAGTACCGGGGACAGTAGCACGACTTCGCAATTCCTGAGACAATGAATCCACTTGCTCTTTTGATGGCACCTTCAAAGAGTAAGAAAGAGAAATAAGTATAGTCTTGAAATCTAAGCAATTTTATAGAAAATCCAAGCATTTATAACCACCTCAAGGCCACCTATAACAATTTCTCTAGGACGAATCACATTCAGTTGTGCACACTACTTGCAGTGTCCTATGCTTAGAGAAGGTCCGGATTGGTATAAATGAGAAAAGAAATCGATCTACCTGCAGAAAAAGGGCATCTAATCCAAAACCAGGGCTTAAGAGCCCTTCAACAGAGAATCTTTGAACTGCCCTTACCAATTCATACTCGAACTCAGTGACAATAAAAGCCATATTGAAGCAGTTATAGTGAATTCTATTTCAAATTCCACTGGTGATATGATAAATTAAGCACTTAAGAGCTCACCTTTCCTGTTAAAAGAAGCCAGAGAAGACCTTCAGGCAAGGGCTCTCCCCCAGGCTTTGCTGCAGGTAATACCTTTTGGCATTCAGGTATAGACAAGCCCCGAAAGCGAATTCCCTGAGAGAATAGGGCAAAGGTAAAGAGTGGGGCAGCAGCAATCAACCGAAATCAATATGTTTTTGTGATTTTCTTGCATTCACCATCGGAGAAATATTAGGTAGAGTGTAACCTCATCGGGGTCAAGTAATGAGGTTTCCCACAGTAATCCTGTCATTCCTCTCATTCCACCAAGAACCTATCAAATTGAACAACAAATGTCAATTCAGACTTATATCATTTATTTTATTCCAAACTTATAACTAACTTAAACAGCTATTTACCATATCAACTGTGATGTTTCCCAATTGAACCTTTCCATGTTCTGACTTGAGTTTCTTCAGGCGATCCTGTAATGAAATTATGAAAATGAACACAATTACAAGAATTAGAGAATCAGGAAATCATAAACATGGATATATCATATACATATATCACATGATAGACCTCACAACTTTATGAAAGCCCCTATTAGTGCATACAAACATGAACACTTCTTTTTTTCTATGTAAACTAATTTTCATTGGTCAAAGGGAGAACGAACATGTTATACAGAAAACATTGTCCCGTATAATTGAGAAAAAACATAGCCAAAAAATGAATTTCATAAAAATTTGTGAAGTAAATAGTGCGGCAGTATATATGAAACTTAAACTCTAGAATCAAAGGTAACTAAAAGAAAATGAATCTAGATGTACCTGTTGTTCTGGAATCAATTCTTGCAGCTCAGAACGCAGATCCTATGTCAAATAGATTTATTAATATGACCATTATGTAGACATTAAGAACCAAGTGCAAGAAGAAGTAATTAAAAGATGAAGGGTAAAACATTTTGCATTTATCATTTCAAGTTCACCACAGTACTTCAAATCAGATATCATTTATATACTCTTCCGCCTCATTAATTTGTCCTTTAGAGTGGAAAGACAAAATAGCAAAACAATGGCAGCAGAGGTTAAAGAAAGAAGGTAAGCAATCAACCATACAATGGCTATTAGCCCAGGTTTTAAACACTAATGGCTCTCCTTTCTCGTCTATTTCTCCTCTGTGGCATAACAATAAATACTAGCAATCTGATAGCACAAAATATAGTAACAGTAATGCACTTAGAGATATAAGCTTTAGTGGACTAGTCAATTTGCAACAATAATATCAGGTGCCTTCCAAAGTTCCGCGACAAAAAAAAATTGCTACACTTTGAGGGCCTATAACTGCATTACAATTTATAACCACTCATGAACCGTCGCCTTCAAGAGTTTGAAGTAGTTGGCCAAACATACAATTTAGCTTATTACATCAAATGCAACTACCAAATTATTGCTTACAAACTTACACAACTACTCAAGTGGCAGACTAACTTGACCCAAGCAGGCCATTCACACCAAACACTAAGAAGAACCAGTAATTTCATTATCTTGGTAGTCAATTGCTCACAATATATCAGATCCTAACGCCTTCATAGTGTTTCTGCAGTGTCTTCATTGCAAAATCTCTACTTCCATAAAGGATGTTATATAAGCATCTCATACTGAGGTAATGGTCATCAACATCCAGAAATTTTAAAACAGAAGGAAAAAAAGAGTTAGTTAACTTATGATATATTTCCTTCAGATTAATTGATCGATATATTTTCTTCAGATATTATGACACTAGTTCTTAAAATCTATTGTGTACATAATTTAACATCAAGAACAGAAAGGAAAAGGAAATGAAAGATGATGCACCTGCAATAGACAGCTCAACAATTACCATAAGGCATCACCTGAAATGGCAATCTCAGTTTTTCCCAAACCATTCTCCCACCATCTCCTATTACAAGTGACAAGTATTCTACATAATTTTCTCTGGTTCCCTCTCAATGTCCTCAATTCGAAGTATGTACATTTTATATTCATACAAATGTTAACTAATATGCCTTTTGGATAAGAAGATGCCCCAACCCAACAATGATTGGTTATGTTCTATTTAATTATGAGAATATTTATATAGCCGATGCCAGCTAGCCACAGATTGAAGTGCAGGCAAATGATTGGTTGATCCCCAAGCTTATTAATCACGCAAAAATATGTGTATACAAGGAGATGCATATATCGACAGAGAGACGTTAGAACTTACAAGACCAGAAGAGGTTTGGACTTGAAGCCAGCGCACAGAATTGCTAAGATTTGTCTGTTGGACCTATAATTCAATGTTAAGTCAGGAATATACGCACTTCAGTAAAAGGAATTAAAAAGGTAAATTAAAATCATTAACTGAACTTACCGCTCGAGAACGCAGCTTTGACAGCAGAGAAACGCCGCGATAAAACACCATGGCTCGCAAAAATCAACAAAGTAACTGGAAATAAAGTTTGATTAGTGCTTAATAAAAGCCATAAAACGACAACAATTCCTAACATTTAATCACAAAAAAGAGTACTAAAACGCAGCAAAATCGCCAATTTCAATATCACGTGAAAATTCCAGATAGACTTGCATTTCACAAACGAGGACATAGAAAAGGAATTATTCCATAGAAATTCAGCCAAAGGTCGAAAATTAATCACCAATGAATTCAAACAAGAAGCAGATTAAATCACTGATAAATAATCACAATCATTGAATAGGAGATTCTGGAAATAAAGATTTAGAAAAGGGATGCTTACCTTTTACCTAGAGAAAGATAGAGAGGAACTACTGCTAGAATAGATCTCAAGTGGGGAGGTAGAAGGAAAAAGAACTTTGCGCTACAAAAGTGGAGTGCTGTATGGTTGGCGAAAGGTTCTTTGTTTTTATTTTGTTTATTACTAAATAAAAAGGAAAAATAATATTCAACCGAGGTAGGCTTTGACTTCAATATTGAAGGCGTGAAAAGGCAAATAATACTAGCTGAAGAGCCACACTGGGCAAAATAATGTATTAAGTTGAAGAGAACAATCATTTTAGTATTATCTTAAAATCAAAAATAAAGCGTATATAGGTTGTAGTAACGCAATAAAAATGAAAGCTTGGAGCACAAGCTACAAAAAAAAAATTATAAAAGCTAATCACAAGCAACAATTACATTTTACAAATTCTGTCACTGAAATTTTATATATCAAGCAACCTATTTAAAAATATTTAATTGATTTAGAAATAAAGGCGGAACTAATTTTGAAAACTTATAGGTTTAAAATTTCTAATCTTTTGAAGTTTTTGGATTTTAATTTATAAATATTAAATAAATTATTTGAAATGTATAAAGTTTGGACCAAAAATTAGCGGCACAAAAAGAAAAAGAAAAAGATAATGCATTTAAAACCCCAAATTTACTGATTCTTGTTTCGATTTCCTTTTTTCAGCCAAATAAATCGTCTGCTGTTCGGATTTTAAAAAAGAAAGGAAAATGGTGAATAATGCAACACCAATGTGTTTTTTAGGCTGCGGGATAGCCGCCATAATAGGCATTCATTCCATTATGACCTTTTAATGTTCCTTCGGGACAGCCAACGAAAAACATGGCTTTTCAATTATCAAATTCTCCAATATTCCTTCAGTACACTTTTAGTTGTTCACATATAAAAAATATATTTTTATTTTTAATTATCTATTATTATACAGAAAAATAATTTTTTTCATATTATACCCTTATTATTAAATATTCATTCCTCAAATCATTTTCAAGATTTTTGAAAATGCTATTATTATTATTATTATCGATAAAAATTATAAAATACATATCTCATTTATTTATTTTTTAAAGGGAATACAAAGTTAAAAGTAGACAATAAAAAATGAACGGAGGGATGAGTTGACAACAAAGCTCTACTTGTGTCAAATCTTAGGTACTATTTTGTGCCCACCATTCATTTTAACGACCACGAAGAAAGTTCTATTTTGTGTTCACCGATGTTTAGCTAAACTTCAAACATTAGCTTATTTTGATAAGTGTACTTTTTCAAAAATAATTTTGGTGAAAAGCTGTTTATATTTAATTAATTAATTTTAAAAATATTTTTGAGTAATAATTAGTATTTGACAAAGCTTTTACAATTATTTCTAAATGTATATTTTTCAAAGTACTTTTGGGGAAAAGCTATTTTTTCTGTTTCTCCAAAACTACTTTGCTTCTACTCAAGTAATTTTTTTTTTCTTCTAAAAATCTGGCTAAACACTTCAATTTTAGAGAAAAAAATACTTTTTAAAGAAAAGTATTTTTGACCTTGAAAAACCTTGTTCGAACACACTAATATCTTCTATATCTTTACATATGATATTCGATTGCAGTAAATTGGAATTATTTGGCCAAACTTCGGGGTAATTAGAAATGCTTATTATAAAAATATTTATTTTAAAGAGTTGATGTAATTGGCTCAAATTCTAGGATTAAATAACTGATTTTGAATAGCAGCAAAAATGGTTTTCCATCTTGTTTAACCAAAAAAGTCAAAGCCTATTTTTAGAAGAACACGAGTTATTGATAACCAAGAAATTCTTTTCTTCCTCAATAAATCACTTGAAAGAAAATAAAATTGACAAAAGATATTAAAAAAATAATTGATTGTATTAAATAAGCAAAAGAAAATAACTATATTCCAATAGAAGTCAGAACGTGTCTTTACAAATAAAATTCTCTCCCTTTATATAGGAGTTTACAAATATAACGTTTCCTTCCATTTATGATGGAATCGGTATGAGCTTTAATGACATTAGTTGTCCGTTATAATTGGTAATCGTAATTGTCCATGAAGATTCTGTAACGATTATGATTCTCCTTCCTCATTAATTGGGGGTTTGTGAATCTTCCCTCTTTACAGTCTTGATTCATTCCGCCCATGCCTCTTCACCGACTATTTTAGGTTCGATCGTTGGTTCCCTTTTATCTTGTGGGTGTTTACCTCGTACCTCTTGTGCTTCATACATCTTTTGAATAAATATTCCAGTTGTCATTTTCTCATTGTTACACGTATCATGCTCTGTCAGCTAAATATAATTATACGTGTACCATTTATTTACCATCAATACAGATAGTTCCCCCACTACCGAATATTCTACAATTAAATATTTGGGAAGTGGTATGTATTTATGGTGGGAATTCTTTGTCGTCGTTTCCCAAGCATCATTGTGATTTCTTCATAACCAACGCGTCGTATGCCACTTTCATTTAATGCATATACCATGTGGCTCTCGATGATTGGATCTGTGGTACCTCAGCGTTTCTTAGGGCTTTTCTGCGGCTGCGTTAGTCACGAAGTGACGGTTTCATTATGACACTTCATCATGATCTACTTTATATGATGGTTATTTCTTCTTATAAATACCTCATATGCCTTCGGTTTTATGAAACCTTCATTTTACAGTGCTCTTCTTCTTCATTCGTCCTTTTTTTTCCAGCACATATTGCTCTGTTAATTCCTTATACAACCATGTCTTCATCAAATCCAGATCCTCGCAAAGTAGTAATTGTTGATAACTTCCTCCTTCATCTGCTCCTGTTAAGAGTAGAAGAGGTGGCACACTGCGTAGTTTAGGATCTTTGTCAATTCGTGGTTCTTCTTCTCAAATCAATATTGCTACTCCTTCTTCTTCTAAACCTAGGACTTCTTTAACCCCTAGATCTTCTGCTAGAAATAGGGAATCAAGTGAACCTATGCATGAACCAACGGTTGATGAAATCGTTCCGCAAGAATTTTCTTTCTCATCTGATCGTGAAACGATTAGAAACCAAGTTTCTTCTTTAGCCTTCCATGATCGTGCCGGTCTTTATCCTACCCAAATTACTACTAGTTTGATTTCTCTTGTTTGAAGAGAATGTTACTGGAAGTCTGATTTCCCAGTTTTAGTTCCTGGTTCAGACCAAAGAATAACTTCATACCAGGCTGGCTATTCATTTGTTTACACATATCCTTTCACTTTAGGTTTTAGACCACCTATTGACCTAGTAATTATTGAATTTTGCCGCTTATTTAATGTTCTCCCAGGACAGATTGGTCCCATTGTTTGGAGGTTTGTTGCATGTCTTCGATATCTATCCAACTTGGCTTCCTTGCCTTTCACCTTTCATCACTTGCTTCATCTTTACTCCCCTAAATTATTTCGTGAAGGGGTCTTTACTCTCATGGATAGAAGCAAGAGGGTATTGGTTAGCCATGAGGACGATAGAGACCGTGGATGGTATGCCTACTTTGTTGCTTCTCCCACAAGTGCTTGGGTGAAGAGAATATGCCCTTTCCAAAAAAGTGGAATATTTTTTCCTTATTTTTCCTTATCTTTCTTGAAAAAATAAAAACTTATACTCTCGTGTCTACTTTTTTCAGCAACCATGGAAGTTTTTGAGCAGATCCCTAACTTCCGTGCTTGGGTAGAAAATTTATTGTCAGTTGCTCCCATGGAGAGAAGGTCTTGGAAATACCCTTCTCACAGGTTTGGATGGAAAGTCAAAACACGCGGTACCCTTCCTTTTTGATTTTTCTTCTTCTCTTAGTGTTAATTTAGGAGTTTCTAACTTTTCTCTTTTCTAGGATTTTCCATTCGTGGTGTCAGTCCCGTGTCTATTACTTCTTCAAGACTTTCTGTATCACTTGCTCAAGAGAGGATTTTTACCTCTTCATCGAAAAGAAAAGTGGACGGAGTCCAGGAACAGGAAGAGGGTTCTTTAGTGTGCAGGCCTCGGGCTAGGAGGCGCGTTATTTCAGATGATGAAGCCACCCCTCCTCCAAGTTTAGTACCTTCTAAGCTTTTAGATGTGCCCGCAAGTGCTACGTTAGTGATTTATGATAAAGATATGAATGTTCCTCCTTGTGATACTGATCAGTTGTTTACCCGTGGTTTTGATAGTGAAGACTTTGGTCCCGTTTCTGAAGAATTGCCTCTTGCTTCTCTTCCAGTGTCAGTCCCTATACGTTCTCAAACTACAGTACCTATTTTTGTTGCTACTGCTCCTCCCGTGACTGCTTCCACTTCCTCAACCATTCATGTTGCTACTACTTCTCATGCAAAATTTGGTCCTTCTAGTAGCAATAGAGCGGTGAAAAAGATTGTCATTGAAGTCCATGAGAGTGGTATTTTGCTGAAAAAATCTAGTCAAGTTGATGTATGGTTGAAGCCTTTGCTTGGCCCAGTTGAGAAGGCAAAGTTGGAGAGTCACAGTTCTTTGCTTGGATGAATGATATTGTTCATTCATCTTTGAAGGTTTGAGTCCTAGCTTTTACTTCTCTTTCTCTTGTGGTTATTTACTTTTGTTTACTCATAACTTCTTTCTTTTCCTTTATAGATCAATTTAATAGGCACAGAGCTTATGAAAAGGGTTGTCCATACTGAACAACAAGTCATTGATTAGCGTACTGAAGTTGACAACTAGAAGGGACAATATGAGGGACTTCAATTGGAGAGGGAGGTTTTGGCTGAAGAGAAGTGTGCTTTGGAACAACCAGCGAAGATGGTTGCAGCAGAATTGGAAATTGAAAAGGCTTCTTAAATTCAAGTTGGAAAACACAAGGATATCCTTTGAGTCTTCATTTGTCGAACAACTTTCAAAATCCACTGAAGAAATAAGAGGTTTGAAAGAACTTCTTAACTAGAAAGAGACTTATGTCAGAGAATTAGTTCAAACACTTACACAAGCTCAAGAAGATCTATGTGCCTTCTGATAAGATCAAGTTCTTAGAGCAATCTCTCGCCCCTTTGAAGACTGCCTATGATGCTTCTCAAGTTGAGAAAGAAGAGCTGAAGATTGAGATTGAACAATGGGAGAAAGATTATGAGGCTCTTGAAGATAAACTGACACTCGACGTGAGTTGGGTCTTTTTGAATACCCGCCTCGAGACTTTGATAGAGGCTAGCCAGGAAGGTTTTGACCTGAATGCTGGGATCGCCAAAGCTAAAGAAACGATTGAAAAAACTCAACAAAGTCAAAAAATTTCCTCACATGAGGTTAATGTTCCCGAAGGTGATGATCCCGTTCATGGTGAAGTCTATGTTCAAGCCCCTATTCCCCAAGCTGAATCTTCTCCCGTTGCTGATGAATCTCTTCCTGCTGCTGTTGATGCCACCTTGGATGTTTCCCCTTGTGTAGTTTTATTTGAAACTTTTTGATGGAAGCTTTTCTTTTTTTCTTTTTGAAATGGATGTTGGGTTTTACCCCTAGCTCGTTTTGGGGTCAGATAACAGACAAATATCTTAGTTTTAGCCAAGTTTAATATATATAAACCTTTGCTTAGTTTGATGTTGAGTTTTTGTATTTACTCTTTGGCTTGCATTAAAAATGCTCTAATATTTCGTGATTTTGATAGACACGAATTTTTATAAAAGAGAGCCCTTTTATAAATGACATTAATGAAGAAGACGTCTCAACTTCATATTGGTGTAAATATATGAGAGAAGTAGGAAAATAAATACTTTGAATAAGTTTCATGAATAATTTGAGGAAAGTTTCATGCTTTGAACTTTCAAATTATATAACACTTTACATATATACGAATAACTTCTTGTACAACATCTACAACTCTTTTATAATTATTTTCCTTGAAACAGATTTCAAAATTTAGGGTCTATCTTGTAACCCATGACTAATTATTGCCCTTAACCTAAGCACTTGTAGGATCTTGTAACTTATGTCCGCGATTTTACACCTTATCAAGGCTATTACAAAGGTTTTGGACTTAGGCTTGTTTTGGGGCTCTTGATTGGCTCTTGACTTTTGGCTTTTGGGCTCTTGACTTTTGACTTTTGGGCTGATCCAGGCTTGAATTCTGACTTTTAGTCTTCTTTGCCTTCTTATCTACAGTCCCCCAAGTGTTAGAGCTTTGAAGTATGATATCTCGAGGACTTGATTATTCCTTCCATTTGGTCCATTTCCTGAAAAGGAAAATACATACGGGACTCAGAGGTATGCTTTTAGATGATGACTACATAACCATTTTTATTTCCATCAGAAAGGTTGTAACCCATACCAGGAATAATTTTGTATCCCGCGTATCTTTCGGGTCTAATATCATCATTTGGTGTGGGCTAGATTTTTGCCTATCATCTAAATTGTTAGTATAATTTAGAGGAACAAAATAAAATCATAATTGAGTGATACTTGACCGTGGGTACTTCCTTTTCCTAGAAGTAATAACTTCTTTAAATGAATAACATTCCAATTCAAAGGTAGTACCTTGCCTTCCATGGTTTCCAACTCATAAGCACTTTTTCCAGCGATACTTCGGATCATGTAAGGACCTTCCCAATTTGGACTCAACTTTCCTACACCAGCTGTTTTTGTTCATTGAAAAACCTTTTTGAGAACAAAGTCCCCAATCTTAAAGTATCCGAGATGTGCTTTCTTGTTGTAGTTGTTTTACCAAAAATATGATAATACACTTAATATGAGATTTGTTAAGTTTAAATGTCGGGTTAATCCTAGTTTGGCTCAATAGCTATTAGATCTATGAAAGTGCGGACTATTGAATGGAGCAGAAATGCAGTAACAAATGTCGAATCAGGAAACTAACAATGATTGGTAATGAATACGCGGATGAGTGTATGAAATAAATACATGTAATGGAAATAAGTGTAATAACGAAAGATTACACGCCCAAATATCACGTGTTGAATGTCAGCAATCTTTGTCGGTTGAGTAAATGATAGACAATGTAAGAGAGCTTCTGACGGAAAACGACGGAAAATGACGGAGTAAATGTCACAACTGACGGAAAACGATCACCCATCATCTGCACAAACTCCATATCTCTATAGGTCTCCGCCTCGGAAGGCCTCTCCCCAGTGACGTGCTCGAGCGCAACAACTGTCGCCTAGGACGAAACTCCCTCTGAACTCGCCCTGTGAACCGAAAGAACTTCCGACCCTTCCACGACTATGGATTTGCCTATCTCTATCTTCCACTGCTTCTGCGACGATGATTCCTTTTCAAGAGAAGGATCGTCGGTGAGGAAGAGAACTTTCTGAGACGGAACGTTGTCTAAGATATCCGTATCTGAGGAAACGGACCCCTATGCCCGCTGAATCCCGGCTCTGCTTCTCGCAGATTCGGCTAAAGCAAACTATTTTGCAATCGAGGCCTCCCTTTGGTGAAAGGCGAGGGCAGGCGTATTTTCTTTCTTAGAGGCTCGCCAACCTAACACAAACATGTCAGAAATTTCAAAAGAGCTCGACCAAGACAAGCTAAACAGGATACTTACGAGGAGGAAGTTTCGGGCCGAAGTGTTTGTGAAAGGAAGACTAGTCGCGGATCCCCACGACGTGGGGAAGCACACGAGCCAACCAATCCTCAATGTCCAGGACTATGGAGGGAGAGCATTTCACGACTATGAATAAAGAAGGCATAAATAAGTCACAAAGGATAAAAAAAAGGACAAAATGCGGAATGACAAAAGGTACGAGATAACACTTACGTTGGTAGTTCCATTTTTTGGGAAATCCAGTTGTGTCTGCCACCAACTGATTAGTTCTGACGATGAAGTACTTCTGCCAGAATAAACGGCTCGCCTTGTCATCCATCCCAGCCACCAAACTTTTTGTCACGACCCGAAAATCCCACCTTCGGGCCATGACTGCGTCTAAAGTTGAACCCGCTAGACAAGCCAACGTTTGAACTAAATAAAACTTAATAACAACAAATACGAACAAGATAACCAAGGCTTCAATGTCCCACCATATAAAATTTAACAAATAACCCAAATTACAACATGGCACTTGCGGTCCCGCTCCTGCGGAGGAAGGGTCGCGCCTGCGATGGAAGTCGCACCTGCGAAGGCTGGACCGCACCTGCGGTCACGTGCCTGCGGCGGGGGTATCGCACCTGCAGACTTTGGGCAAGGGGGCTGGGGATCGCACCTGCAAGGCTGGGACCGCAGGGGCGGTCCCGCACCTGCGGCTGGGCAACCGCACCTGCGGTCACACCAACTGCTGTGCACCAGCAGTGATTTTTGCTGGGTTTTTGGCCTCATGCGGGGTCCGGGAGGCACCTGGGCCCACCCGAGCCCCCGATCAAATATACCGAGAAGTCCTAAATCATTAGACGGACTTGCTCGATCCCACGGAACACTCAACACAACGCTAAAACTCAAAATCACCCTCCAAAACTCCTGAATTCAAAACTT